>JAXDRA010001298.1:0-198328 GCA_034190875.2 Urechis unicinctus
TCATCGTTCGAAGTTTATAGAGTGCGCTACACAGACATCATAATCATATTTGTAAAGCCTGTTCAACACTGACATAAAAGTCTGCTGTATGAAGAATTAGGTACAATGTCATCATAGTCAACTGTGTAAAAACTGCGCTACGCAGACCTCATAGTCAGTTGTTTGTAGATTTCGCTACGCTGATGTCATAGTCAGTTGTATGTAGATTTCGCTACACTGGCATTATAGCCGTCTATGCAAAAAACTACTTTTCTCTGACATGCTATTCAGCTGTATATAGAGTTCGCTACACTGACATCATCGTGCGCTGTATATAGAGTTCACTACACTTACATCATCGTGCGCTGTATTTAGAGTTCACTACATTGACATCTCAGTCAGCTATATATGAAGTTAGCTACGCTGACATCATCGTGCGCTGTATATAGAGTTTACTACACTGACAACATCGTGCGCTGTATATAGAGTTCACTACATTGACATCTCAGTCAGCTGTATACAAAGTTCGCTACACTAACATCATCGTCCGCTGTTGATCGAGTTCCCTACACTGACATCATCGTCCGCTGTATATAGAGTACCCTACGTTTGATATTTCAGTCAGCTGTATGTAAAGTTCGCTACACTGACATCATCGACCGCTTTATGTAGAGTTCACCACACTGACATCATCGTGTGCTGTATATAGAGTTCACTACGCGGACATCTCGGTCATCTGTATAAAGAGTACACTACGTTGACATCATCGTCCGCTGTATATAGAGTTCGCTACACTGACATTATCGTGCGCTGTATAAAATGTTCACTACACCGACATAAGCGTCCGCTGTATATAGAGTTTTCTACATTGACATCTCAGTCAGCTGTAAACAAAGTTCGATACACTAACATCATCGTCCGCTGCATATAGATTTCGCTACACTGACATCATCGTCTGCTGAATATAGAGTTCACTACATTGACATCTCAGTCAGCTGTATATGAAGTTCGCTACGCCGACATCATCGTCCCCTGTATAATGAGATCACTATGTTGATATCTCAGTCAGCTGTATATGAAGTTCTCTACGCTGACAACATAGTCAGCTGTACAGAGATTTTACTACACTGACATCTCAGTGAGCTATATAAAGAGTTCGCATCGCTTCGATCATAGTCCGCGGTTTATAGATTGCGCTAAACTGACATAATCGTCCGCTGTATATAGATTTCGCTACACTGACATCATCGTCTGCTGAATATAGAGTTCACTACATTGACATCTCAGTCAGTTGTGTATAGAGTTCGCTACACTAACATCATCGTCCGCAGTATATAGAGTGCGCTACACAGACATAATCATATGTATAAAGACTGCTCACACTGACATAAAAGTCTGCTGTATGAAGAATAAGGCACAATGATATCATAGTCAACTGTGTAAAAACGCCGCTACGCAGACCTCATAGTCAGTTGTATGCAGATTTCGCTACGCTGACATCATAGTCAGTTGTATGAAGATTTCGCTCCACTGACATTATAGTCGTCTATGCAAAAATTTCGTTCCACTGACATGCTATTCAGCTGTATATAGCGTACCCTACACTGACATCATCGAGCGCTGTATATAGAGTTCGCTACACTAAAATCATCGTCCGCAGTACATAGAGTTCGCTACATTGACATCTCAGTCAGCTGTATATGAAGTTCGCTACGCCGACATCATCGTCCCCTGTATATAGATATCACTATATTGACATCTCAGTCAGCTGTATTTGAAGTTCGCTACGCTGACATCATCGTCCGCTGTATGTAGAGTTTACATTGACATCTCAGTCAGCTGTATAGAGAGTTCGCTAATCTGACATCATCGTCCGCTGTATATAGAGTTCACTACATTGATATCTCAGTCAGCTGTATATTGAGTTCGCTACACTAACATCATCGTTCGAAGTTTATAGAGTGCGCTACACAGACATCATAATCATATTTGTAAAGCCTGCTCAACACTGACATAAAAGTCTGCTGTATGAAGAATTAGGTACAATGTCATCATAGTCAACTGTGTAAAAACTGCGCTACGCAGACCTCATAGTCAGTTGTTTGTAGATTTCGCTACGCTGATGTCATAGTCAGTTGTATGTAGATTTCGCTACACTGGCATTATAGCCGTCTATGCAAAAACTACTTTTCACTGACATGCTATTCAGCTGTATATAGAGTTCGCTACACTGACATCATCGTGCGCTGTATATAGAGTTCGCTACACTTACATCATCGTGCGCTGTATTTAGAGTTCACTACATTGACATCTCAGTCAGCTATATATGAAGTTAGCTACGCTGACATCATCGTGCGCTGTATATAGAGTTCGCTACACTGACAACATCGTGCGCTGTATATAGAGTTCACTACATTGACATCTCAGTCAGCTGTATATACAAAGTTCGCTACACTAACATCATCGTCCGCTGTTGATCGAGTTCCCTACACTGACATCATCGTCCGCTGTATATAGAGTACCCTACGTTGATATTTCAGTCAGCTGTATGTAAAGTTCGCTACACTGACATCATCGACCGCTTTATGTAGAGTTCACCACACTGACATCATCGTGTGCTGTATATAGAGTTCACTACGCGGACATCTCGGTCAGCTGTATAAAGAGTACACTACGTTGACATCATCGTCCGCTGTATATAGAGTTCGCTACACTGACATTATCGTGCGCTGTATAAAATGTTCACTACACCGACATAAGCGTCCGCTGTATATAGAGTTTTCTACATTGACATCTCAGTCAGCTGTAAACAAAGTTCGATACACTAACATCATCGTCCGCTGCATATAGATTTCGCTACACTGACATCATCGTCTGCTGAATATAGAGTTCACTACATTGACATCTCAGTCAGCTGTATATGAAGTTCGCTACGCCGACATCATCGTCCCCTGTATAATGAGATCACTATGTTGATATCTCAGTCAGCTGTATATGAAGTTCTCTACGCTGACAACATAGTCAGCTGTACAGAGATTTTACTACACTGACATCTCAGTGAGCTATATAAAGAGTTCGCATCGCTTCGATCATAGTCCGCGGTTTATAGATTGCGCTAAACTGACATAATCGTCCGCTGTATATAGATTTCGCTACACTGACATCATCGTCTGCTGAATATAGAGTTCACTACATTGACATCTCAGTCAGTTGTGTATAGAGTTCGCTACACTAACATCATCGTCCGCAGTATATAGAGTGCGCTACACAGACATAATCATATGTATAAAGACTGCTCACACTGACATAAAAGTCTGCTGTATGAAGAATAAGGCACAATGATATCATAGTCAACTGTGTAAAAACGCCGCTACGCAGACCTCATAGTCAGTTGTATGCAGATTTCGCTACGCTGACATCATAGTCAGTTGTATGAAGATTTCGCTCCACTGACATTATAGTCGTCTATGCAAAAAAAATTTCGTTCCACTGACATGCTATTCAGCTGTATATAGCGTACCCTACACTGACATCATCGAGCGCTGTATATAGAGTTCGCTACACTAAAATCATCGTCCGCAGTACATAGAGTTCGCTACATTGACATCTCAGTCAGCTGTATATGAAGTTCGCTACGCCGACATCATCGTCCCCTGTATATAGATATCACTATATTGACATCTCAGTCAGCTGTATTGAAGTTCGCTACGCTGACATCATCGTCCGCTGTATGTAGAGTTTACATTGACATCTCAGTCAGCTGTATATAGAGTTCGCTAATCTGACATCATCGTCCGCTGTATATAGAGTTCACCTACATTGATATCTCAGTCAGCTGTATATTGAGTTCGCTACACTAACATCATCGTTCGAAGTTTTATAGAGTGCGCTACACAGACATCATAATCATCATATTTGTAAAGCGCTCTCAACACTGACATAAAAGTACTGCATGTATGCTGTATATTTTAGGTACAATGTCATCATAGTCAACTGTAAAAACTGCGCTACGCTGACCTCATAGTCAGTTGTTTGTAGATTTCGCTACGCTGATGTCATAGTCAGTTGTATGTAGATTTCGCTACACTGGCATTATAGCCGTCTATGCAAACTACTTTTCACAGACATGCTATTCAGCTGTGTATATAGAGTTCGCTACACTGACATCATCGTGCGCTGTATATAGAGTTCGCTACACTAAAATCATCGTCCGCAGTACATAGAGTTCGCTACATTGACATCTCAGTCAGCTGTATATGAAGTTCGCTACGCCGACATCATAGTCCCTGTATATAGATATCACTATATTGACATCTCAGTCAGCTGTATTTGAAGTTCGCTTCGCTGACATCATCGTCCGCTGTATGTACAGTTACATTGACATCTCAGTCAGCTGTATAGAGAGTTTCGCTAACTGACATCATCGTCCGCTGTATATAGAGTTCACTACATTGACATCTCAGTCAGCTGTATATTGAGTTCGCTACACTAACATCACGTTCGAAGTTTATAGAGTGCGCTACACAGACATCATAATCATATTTGTAAAGCCTGCTCAACACTGACATAAAAGTCTGCTGTATGAAGAATAGGTACAATGTCATCATAGTCAACTGTGTAAAAACTGCGCTACGCTGACCTCATTGTAGATTTCGCTACGCTGATGTCATAGTCAGTTGTATGTAGATTTCGCTCACTGGCATTATAGCCGTCTATGCAAAAACTACTTTTCACAGACATGCTATTCAGCTGTATATAGAGTTCGCTACACTGACATCATCGTGCGCTGTATATAGAGTTCGCTACACTAAAATCATCGTCGTCCGCAGTACATAGAGTTCGCTACATTGACATCTCAGTCAGCTGTATATGAAGTTCGCTACGCCTGACATCATCGTCCCCTGTATATAGATATCACTATATTGACATCTCAGTCAGCTGTATTTGAAGTTCGCTTCGCTGACATCATCATCGTCCGCTGTATGTACAGTTTACATTGACATCTCAGTCAGCTGTATAGAGAGTTCGCTAACCTGACATCATCGTCCGCTGTATATAGAGTTTACATTGACATCTCAGTCAGCTGTATATTGAGTTCGCTACACTAACATCATCGTTCGAAGTTTATAGAGTGCGCTACACAGACATCAAATCATCATATTTGTAAAGCCTGCTCAACACTGACATAAAAGTCTGCTGTATGAAGAATTAGGTACAATGTCATCATAGTCAACTGTGTAAAAACTGCGCTACGCAGACCTCATAGTCAGTTGTTTGTAGATTTCGCTACGCTGATGTCATAGTCAGTTGTATGTAGATTTCGCTACACTGGCATTATAGCCGTCTATGCAAAAACTACTTTTCGCTGACATGCTATTCAGCTGTATATAGAGTTTGCTACACTGACATCATCGTGCGCTGTATATAGAGTTCACTACACTTACATCATCGTGCGCTGTATTTAGAGTTCACTACATTGACATCTCAGTCAGCTATATATGAAGTTAGCTACGCTGACATCATCGTGCGCTGTGTATATAGAGTTTACTACACTGACAACATCGTGCGCTGTATATAGAGTTCACTACATTGACATCTCAGTCAGCTGTATACAAAGTTCGCTACACTAACATCATCGTCCGCTGTTGATCGAGTTCCCTACACTGACATCATCGTCCGCTGTATATAGAGTACCCTACGTTGATATTTCAGTCAGCTGTATGTAAAGTTCGCTACACTGACATCATCGACCGCTTTATGTAGAGTTCACCACACTGACATCATCGTGTGCTGTATATAGAGTTCACTACGCGGACATCTCGGTCAGCTGTATAAAGAGTACACTACGTTGACATCATCGTCCGCTGTATATAGAGTTCGCTACACTGACATTATCGTGCGCTGTATAAAATGTTCACTACACCGACATAAGCGTCCGCTGTATATAGAGTTTTCTACATTGACATCTCAGTCAGCTGTAAACAAAGTTCGATACACTAACATCATCGTCCGCTGCATATAGATTTCGCTACACTGACATCATCGTCTGCTGAATATAGAGTTCACTACATTGACATCTCAGTCAGCTGTATATGAAGTTCGCTACGCCGACATCATCGTCCCCTGTATAATGAGATCACTATGTTGATATCTCAGTCAGCTGTATATGAAGTTCTCTACGCTGACAACATAGTCAGCTGTACAGAGATTTTACTACACTGACATCTCAGTGAGCTATATAAAGAGTTCGCATCGCTTCGATCATAGTCCGCGGTTTATAGATTGCGCTAAAACTGACATAATCGTCCGCTGTATATAGATTTCGCTACACTGACATCATCGTCTGCTGAATATAGAGTTCACTACATTGACATCTCAGTCAGTTGTGTATAGAGTTCGCTACACTAACATCATCGTCCGCAGTATATAGAGTGCGCTACACAGACATAATCATATGTATAAAGACTGCTCACACTGACATAAAAGTCTGCTGTATGAAGAATAAGGCACAATGATATCATAGTCAACTGTTGTAAAAAACGCCGCTACGCAGACCTCATAGTCAGTTGTATGCAGATTTCGCTACGCTGACATCATAGTCAGTTGTATGAAGATTTCGCTCCACTGACATTATAGTCGTCTATGCAAAAATTTCGTTCCACTGACATGCTATTCAGCTGTATATAGCGTACCCTACACTGACATCATCGAGCGCTGTATATAGAGTTCGCTACACTAAAATCATCGTCCGCAGTACATAGAGTTCGCTACATTGACATCTCAGTCAGCTGTATATGAAGTTCGCTACGCCGACATCATCGTCCCCTGTATATAGATATCACTATATTGACATCTCAGTCAGCTGTATTTGAAGTTCGCTACGCTGACATCATCGTCCGCTGTATGTAGAGTTTACATTGACATCTCAGTCAGCTGTATAGAGAGTTCGCTAATCTGACATCATCGTCCGCTGTATATAGAGTTCACTACATTGATATCTCAGTCAGCTGTATATTGAGTTCGCTACACTAACATCATCGTTCGAAGTTTATAGAGTGCGCTACACAGACATCATAATCATATTTGTAAAGCCTGCTCAACACTGACATAAAAGTCTGCTGTATGAAGAATTAGGTACAATGTCATCATAGTCAACTGTGTAAAAAACTGCGCTACGCAGACCTCATAGTCAGTTGTTTGTAGATTTCGCTACGCTGATGTCATAGTCAGTTGTATGTAGATTTCGCTACACTGGCATTATAGCCGTCTATGCAAAAACTACTTTTCACTGACATGCTATTCAGCTGTATATAGAGTTCGCTACACTGACATCATCGTGCGCTGTATATAGAGTTCACTACACTTACATCATCGTGCGCTGTATTTAGAGTTCACTACATTGACATCTCAGTCAGCTATATATGAAGTTAGCTACGCTGACATCATCGTGCGCTGTATATAGAGTTTACTACACTGACAACATCGTGCGCTGTATATAGAGTTCACTACATTGACATCTCAGTCAGCTGTATACAAAGTTCGCTACACTAACATCATCGTCCGCTGTTGATCGAGTTCCCTACACTGACATCATCGTCCGCTGTATATAGAGTACCCTACGTTGATATTTCAGTCAGCTGTATGTAAAGTTCGCTACACTGACATCATCGTCCGCTTTATGTAGAGTTCACCACACTGACATCATCGTGTGCTGTATATAGAGTTCACTACGCGGACATCTCGGTCAGCTGTATAAAGAGTACACTACGTTGACATCATCGTCCGCTGTATATAGAGTTCGCTACACTGACATTATCGTGCGCTGTATAAAATGTTCACTACACCGACATAAGCGTCCGCTGTATATAGAGTTTTCTACATTGACATCTCAGTCAGCTGTAAACAAAGTTCGATACACTAACATCATCATAGATTTCGCTACCGACATCTGCATATAGAGACTTTCGCTACCCTGACATCATCGTCCTCCCCTGTATATAGAGTTCGCTACATTGACATCTCAGTCAGCTGTATATGAAGTTCTCTACGCTGACAACATAGTCAGCTGTACAGAGATTTTACTACACTGACATCTCAGTGAGCTATATAAAGAGTTCGCATCGCTTCGATCATAGTCCGCGGTTTATAGATTGCGCTAAACTGACATAATCGTCCGCTGTATATAGATTTCGCTACACTGACATCATCGTCTGCTGAATATAGAGTTCACTACACTGACATCTCAGTCAGCTGTATATAGAGTTCGCTACACTAACATCATCGTCCGCAGTATATAGAGTGCGCTGCACAGACATCATAATCATATGCGTAAAGACTGCTCAACACTGACATAAAAGTCTGCTGTATGAAGAATTAGGTACAATGACATCATAGTCAAATGTGTAAAAACTGCGCTACGCAGACCTCATAGTCAGTTGTATGCAGATTTCGCTACGCTGACAACATAGTCAGTTGTATGTAGATTTCGCTACACTGACATTATAGTCGTCTGTGCTAAAACTACGTTTCACTGAGATGCTTATCAGCTGTATATAGAGTTCGCTACACTCATCATCGAGCGCTTTATATAGAGTTTCTACTACACTAACATCATCGTCCGCTGTTGATCGAGTTCGCTACACTGACATCATCGTCCGCTGTATATAGAGTACCCTATGTTGATATTTCAGTCAGCTGTATATATAGTTTCGCTACACTGACATCATCGTCCGCTGTATATAGAATTCGCTCCACTGACATCATCGTGCGCTGTATATAAATGTTCACTACACTGACATCATAGTCCGCTGTATATAGAATTCACTACATTGACATCTCTGTCAGCTGTATATAGAGTTCGCTAACACTAACATTATTGTCCGCTGTACATAGAGTTCGCCACACTGACATCATCGATCGCTGTATATAGAGTTCGCTACACTGACATCATCGTCCGCTGTATATAGAGTTCGCTACACTTACATTATCGTCCGCTGTATATAGAGTTCGCTACATTGACATCTCAGTCAGCTGTATATGACGTTCGCTACGCTGACATCATAGTCAGCTGTATATAGAGTTCGCTATATTGACAACATAGTCCGCGGTTTATAGATTTCGCTACACTGACATAATCGTCCGCTGTACATAGAGTTCGCAACATTGACATCTCAGTCAGCTGTATATGAGAGTTCGCTACGCTGACATCATCTTCCGCTGTATATAGAGTTTACATTGACATCTCAGTCAGCTGTATAGATGAGTTCGCTACACTAACATCATCGTTCGCAGTTTATAGAGTGCGCTACACAGACATCATAATCATATTTGTAAAGCCTGCTCAACACTGACATAAAAATCTGCTGTATGAAGAATTAGGTACAATGTCATCATAGTCAACTGTGTAAAAACTGCGCTACGCAGACCTCATAGTCAGTTGTATGTAGATTTCGCTACGCTGATGTCATAGTCAGTTGTATGTAGATTTCGCTACACTGACATTATAGCCGTCTATGCAAAAACTACTTTTCACTGACATGCTATTCAGCTGTATATAGAGTTCGCTACACTGACATCATCGTGCGCTGTATATAGAGTTCACTACACTTACATCATCGTGCGCTGTATTTAGAGTTCACTACATTGACATCTCAGTCAGCTATATATGAAGTTAGCTACGCTGACATCATCGTGCGCTGTATATAGAGTTTACTACACTGACAACATCGTGCGCTGTATATAGAGTTCACTACATTGACATCTCAGTCAGCTGTATACAAAGTTCGCTACACTAACATCATCGTCCGCTGTTGATCGAGTTCCCTACACTGACATCATCGTCCGCTGTATATAGAGTACCCTACGTTGATATTTCAGTCAGCTGTATGTAAAGTTCGCTACACTGACATCATCGACCGCTTTATGTAGAGTTCACCACACTGACATCATCGTGTGCTGTATATAGAGTTCACTACGCGGACATCTCGGTCAGCTGTATAAAGAGTACACTACGTTGACATCATCGTCCGCTGTATATAGAGTTCGCTACACTGACATTATCGTGCGCTGTATAAAATGTTCACTACACCGACATAAGCGTCCGCTGTATATAGAGTTTTCTACATTGACATCTCAGTCAGCTGTAAACAAAGTTTGATACACTAACATCATCGTCCGCTGCATATAGATTTCGCTACACTGACATCATCGTCTGCTGAATATAGAGTTCACTACATTGACATCTCAGTCAGCTGTATACAAAGTTCGCTACAGTAACATCATCGTCCTCTGTTGATCGAGTTCGCTACACTGACATCATCGTCCGATGTATATAGAGTACCCTACGTTGATATTTCAGTCAGCTGTATATATAGTTCGCTACACTAACATCATCGTCCGCTGTTGATCGAGTTCCCTACACTGACATCATCGTCCGCTGTATATAGAGTTCCCTATCGTTGATATTTCAGTCAGCTGTATATAGAGTTCGCTACACTGACATCATCGTCCGCTTATGTAGAGTTCACCACACCGACATCATCGTGTGCTGTATATAGAGTTCGCTACACTGACATCATCGTCAGCTGTGTATAGAGTTCACTACACTGACATCAGCGTCCGCTGTATATAGAATTCACTACATTGACATCTCTGTCAGCTGTATATGAAGCTCGCTACACTGACATCATCGTCCGATGTATATAGAGTACCCTACGTTGATATTTCAGTCAGCTGTATATATAGTTCGCTACACTAACATCATCGTCCGCTGTTGATCGAGTTCCCTACACTGACATCATCGTCCGCTGTATATAGAGTACCCTATGTTGATATTTCAGTCAGCTGTATATTAAGCTCGCTACGCTGACATCATCGTCCGCTGTATATAGAGTCTACATTGACATCTCAGTCAGCTGTATAGAGAGTTCGCTAATCTGACATCATAGTGCGCTGTATATAGAGTTCACTACGCAGCATCTCAGTCAGCTGTATATAGAGTACACTACGTTGACATCATTGTCCGCTGTACATAGAGTTCGCTACACTGACATCATCGTGCGCTTTATATAATGTTCGCTACACTGACATAAATCGTCCGCTGTATATAGAGTTCACTTCATTGACATCTCAGTCAGCTGTATATAAAGTTCGATACACTTACATCATCGTCCGCTGTTTATAGATTTCGCTACACTGACATCATCTCCCGCTGAATATTGAATTCTCTACATTGACATCTCAGTCAGCTGTATATGAAGTTCGCTACGTCGACATCATCGTCCCCTGTATATAGAGATCACCATATTGACATCTCTGTCAGCCGTATATGAAGTTCGCTACACTGACATCATCGTCCGCTTTATATTGAGTTTACATTGACATCTCAGTCAGCTGTATAGAGAGTTCGCTAATCTGACATCATCGTCCGCAGTATATAGAGTTCACTACACAGACATCATAATCATATATGTAAAGACTGGTCAACACTGACATAAAAGTCTGCTGTATGAAGAATAAGGTAAAATGCCATCATAGTCAACTGTGTAAAAACTCCGCTACGCAGACCTCATAGTCAGTTGTATGTAGATTTCGCTACGCTGACGTCATAGTCAGTTGTATGTAGATTTCGCTACACTGACATTATAGTCGGCAATGCAAAAACTACTTTTCACTGACATGCTATTCAGCTGTATATAGAGTTCGCTACACTGACATCATCGTCCGCTGTACATGGAGTTCGCTACACTACCATCATCGTCCGCTGTATATAGAGTTCGCTACACTGATATCAGTCGTCCGCTGTATATAGAGTTCGCTACATTGACATCTCAGTCCGCTGTATATAGAGTTCGCTAAGCTAACATTATTGTCCGCTGTATATAGAGTTTTCTACATTAACATCTCAGTCGGCTGGATATGAATTTCGCTACGCTGACCTCATCGTCCGCTGTATATAGAGTTCACTACATTGACATCTCAGTCAGCTGTATATTACGTTCGCTACGCTGACAACATAGTCAGCTGTATATGGAGTTCGCATCGCTTACATCATAGTCCGCGGTTTATAGATTTCGCTACATTGACATCTCAGTCAGCTGTATATCGAATTTCGCCACGCTGACATCATCTTCCGCTGTATATAGAGTTTACATTGACATCTCAGTCAGCTGTATAGATAGTTCGCTACACTAACATCATCGTTCGCAGTTTATAGAGTGCGCTACACAGACATCATAATCATATTTGTAAAGCCTGCTCAACACTGACATAAAAGTCTGCTGTATGAAGAATAAGGTACAATGCCATCATAGTCAACTGTGTAAAAACTGCGCTACGCAGACCTCATAGTCAGTTGTTTGTAGATTTCGCTACGCTGATGTCATAGTCAGTTGTATGTAGATTTCGCTACACTGACATTATAGCCGTCTATGCAAAAAACTACTTTTCACTGACATGCTATTCAGCTGTATATAGAGTTCGCTACACTGACATCATCGTGCGCTGTATATAGAGTTCACTACACTTACATCATCGTGCGCTGTATTTAGAGTTCACTACATTGACATCTCAGTCAGCTATATATGAAGTTAGCTACGCTGACATCATCGTGCGCTGTATATAGAGTTTACTACACTGACAACATCGTGCGCTGTATATAGAGTTCACTACATTGACATCTCAGTCAGCTGTAAACAAAGTTCGATACACTAACATCATCGTCCGCTGCATATAGATTTCGCTACACTGACATCATCGTCTGCTGAATATAGAGTTCACTACATTGACATCTCAGTCAGCTGTATATAGTGTTCGCTACACTAACATCATCGTCCGCAGTATATAGAGTGCGCTGCACAGACATCATAATCATATGCGTAAAGACTGCTCAACACTGACATAAAAGCCTGCTGTATGAAGAATTAGGTACAATGACATCATAGTCAAATGTGTAAAAACTGCGCTACGCAGACCTCATAGTCAGTTGTATGCAGATTTCGCTACGCTGACAACATAGTCAGTTGTATGTAGATTTCGCTACACTGACATTATAGTCGTCTGTGCTAAAACTACGTTTCACTGAGATGCTTATCAGCTGTATATAGAGTTCGCTGCACTGATATCATCGAGCGCTGTATATAGAGTTCACTACACTGACATCATCGTGCGCTGTATATAGAGTTCACTACATTGACATCTCAGTCAGCTCTATATAAAGTTCGCTACAGTAACATCATCGTCCTCTGTTGATCGAGTTCGCTACACTGACATCATCGTCCGATGTATATAGAGTACCCTACGTTGATATTTCAGTCAGCTGTATATATAGTTCGCTACACTAACATCATCGTCCGCTGTTGATCGAGTTCCCTACACTGACATCATCGTCCGCTGTATATAGAGTACCCTATGTTGATATTTCAGTCAGCTGTATATATATTTCGCTACACTGACATCATCGTCCGCTTTATGTAGAGTTCACCACACCGACATCATCGTGTGCTGTATATAGAGTTCGCTCCACTGACATCATCGTGCGCTGTATAAAATGTTCACTACACTGACATCAGCGTCCGCTGTATATAGAATTCACTACATTGACATCTCTGTCAGCTGTATATGAAGCTCGCTACGCTGACATCATCGTCCGCTGAATATAGAGTTTACATTGACATCTCAGTCAGCTGTATAGAGAGTTCGCTAATCTGACATCATCATGCGCTGTATATAGAGTTCACTACGCAGCATCTCAGTCAGCTGTATATAGAGTACACTACGTTGACATCATTGTCCGCTGTATATAGAGTTCACTACATTGACATCTCAGTCAGCTGTATATAAAGTTCGCTACGCTGACATCATCGTCCGCTGTATATAGATTTCGCTACACTGACATCATCTCCCGCTGTATATTGAAGTTCGCTACATTGACATCATCAGTCAGCTGTATATGAAGTTCGCTACGTCGACATCATCGTCAGCTGTATATAGAGATCACTATATTGACATCATCTGTCAGCGTATATGAAGTTCGCTACACTGACATCATCGTCCGCTTTATATTGAGTTTACATTGACATCTCAGTCAGCTGTATAGAGAGTTCGCTAATCTGACATCATCGTCCGCAGTATATAGAGTTCACTACACAGACATCATAATCATATATGTAAAGACTGGTCAACACTGACATAAAAGTCTGCTGTATGAAGAATAAGGTAAATGCCATCATAGTCAACTGTGTAAAAAACTCCGCTACGCAGACCTCATAGTCAGTTGTATGTAGATTTCGCTACGCTGATGTCATAGTCAGTTGTATGTAGATTTCGCTACACTGACATTATAGCCGTCTATGCAAAAACTACTTTTCACTGACATGCTATTCAGCTGTATATAGAGTTCGCTACACTGACATCATCGTGCGCTGTATATAGAGTTCACTACACTTACATCATCGTGCGCTGTATTTAGAGTTCACTACATTGACATCTCAGTCAGCTATATATGAAGTTAGCTACGCTGACATCATCGTGCGCTGTATATAGAGTTTTTACTACACTGACAACATCGTGCGCTGTATATAGAGTTCACTACATTGACATCTCAGTCAGCTGTATACAAAGTTCGCTACACTAACATCATCGTCCGCTGTTGATCGAGTTCCCTACACTGACATCATCGTCCGCTGTATATAGAGTACCCTACGTTGATATTTCAGTCAGCTGTATGTAAAGTTCGCTACACTGACATCATCGTCCGCTTTATGTAGAGTTCACCACACACTGACATCATCGTGTGCTGTATATAGAGTTCACTACGCGGACATCTCGGTCAGCTGTATAAAGAGTACACTACGTTGACATCATCGTCCGCTGTATATAGAGTTCGCTACACTGACATTATCGTGCGCTGTATAAAATGTTCACTACACCGACATAAGCGTCCGCTGTATATAGAGTTTTCTACATTGACATCTCAGTCAGCTGTAAACAAAGTTCGATACACTAACATCATCATCGTCCGCTGCATATAGATTTCGCTACACTGACATCATCGTCTGCTGAATATAGAGTTCACTACATTGACATCTCAGTCAGCTGTATATAGTGTTCGCTACACTAACATCATCGTCCGCTTTATATTGAGTGCGATGCACAGACATCATAATCATATGCGTAAAGACTGCTCAACACTGACATAAAAGCCTGCTGTATGAAGAATTAGGTACAATGACATCATAGTCAAATGTGTAAAAACTGCGCTACGCAGACCTCATAGTCAGTTGTATGCAGATTTCGCTACGCTGACAACATAGTCAGTTTTATGTAGATTTCGCTACACTGACATTATAGTCGTCTGTGCTAAAACTACGTTTCACTGAGATGCTTATCAGCTGTATATAGAGTTCGCTGCACTGATATCATCGAGCGCTGTATATAGAGTTCACTACACTGACATCATCGTGCGCTGTATATAGAGTTCACTACATTGACATCATCGTCCTCCGTTGATCGAGTTCGCTACACTGACATCATCGTCCGATGTATATAGAGTACCCTACGTTGATATTTCAGTCAGCTGTATATATAGTTCGCTACACTAACATCATCGTCCGCTGTTGATCGAGTTCCCTACACTGACATCATCGTCCGCTGTATATAGAGAACCCTATGTTGATATTTCAGTCAGCTGTATATATAGTTCGCTACACTGACATCATCGTCCGCTTTATGTAGAGTTCACCACACTGACATCATCGTGTGCTGTATATAGAGTTCGCTCCACTGACATCATCGTGCGCTGTATAAAATGTTCACTACACTGACATCAGCGTCCGCTGTATATAGAATTCACTACATTGACATCTCTGTCAGCTGTATATGAAGCTCGCTACGCTGACATCATCGTCCGCTGAATATAGAGTTTACATTGACATCTCAGTCAGCTGTATAGAGAGTTCGCTAATCTGACATCATCGACCGCAGTATATAGAGTTCACTACACAGACATCTCAGTCAGCTGTATATAGAGTACACTACGTTGACATCATTGTCCGCTGTATATAGAGTTCGCTACATTGACATCATCAGTCAGCTGTATATAGAGTTCGCTACACTAACATCATCGTCCGCTGTTTATAGATTTCGCTACACTGACATCATCTCCGCTGTAAATAGAGTTCGCTACATTGACATCTCAGTCAGCTGTATATGAGTTCGCTACGTCGACATCATCGTCCCCTGTATATAGAGATCACTATATTGACATCTCTGTCAGCCGTATATGACGTTCGCTACGCTGACAACATAGTCAGCTGTATATGGAGTTCGCATCGCTTACATCATAGTCCGCGGTTTATAGATTTCGCTACACTGACATAATCGTCCGCAGTACATAGAGTTCGCTACATTGACATCTCAGTCAGCTGTATATGAAGTTCGCCACGCTGACATCATCTTCCGCTGTATATAGAGTTTACATTGACATCTCAGTCAGCTGTATACAAAGTTCGCTACACTAACATCATCGTCCGCTGTTGATCGAGTTCCCTACACTGACATCATCGTCCGCTGTATATAGAGTATCCTACGTTGATATTTCAGTCAGCTGTATGTGAAGTTCGCTACACTGACATCATCGTCCGCTTTATGTAGAGTTCACCACACTGACATCATCGTGTGCTGTATATAGAGTTCACTACGCGGACATCTCGGTCAGCTGTATAAAGAGTACACTACGTTGACATCATCGTCCGCTGTATATAGAGTTCGCTACACTGACATTATCGTGCGCTGTATAAAATGTTCACTACACCGACATAAGCGTCCGCTGTATATAGAGTTTTCTACATTGACATCTCAGTCAGCTGTAAACAAAGTTCGATACACTAACATCATCGTCCGCTGCATATAGATTTCGCTACACTGACATCATCGTCTGCTGAATATAGAGTTCGCTACATTGACATCTCAGTCAGCTGTATATGAAGTTCTCTACGCTGACAACATAGTCAGCTGTACAGAGATTTTACTACACTGACATCTCAGTGAGCTATATAAAGAGTTCGCATCGCTTCGATCATAGTCCGCGGTTTATAGATTGCGCTAAACTGACATAATCGTCCGCTGTATATAGATTTCGCTACACTGACATCATCGTCTGCTGAATATAGAGTTCACTACATTGACATCTCAGTCAGCTGTATAGAGAGTTCGCTACACTAACATCATCGTCCGCTGTATATTGAGTGCGATGCACAGACATCATAATCATATGCGTAAAGACTGCTCAACACTGACATAAAAGCCTGCTGTATGAAGAATTAGGTACAATGACATCATAGTCAAATGTGTAAAAACTGCGCTACGCAGACCTCATAGTCAGTTGTATGCAGATTTCGCTACGCTGACAACATAGTCAGTTGTATGTAGATTTCGCTACACTGACATTATAGTCGTCTGTGCAAAAAAACTACGTTTCACTGAGATGCTTATAAGCTGTATATAGATTTCGCTACACTGACATCATCGTCCGCCTTATATTGAGTTTACATTGACATCTCAGTCAGCTGTATATAGGGTTCGCTACACTGACATCATCGTCCGCAGTATATAGAGTTCACTACACAGACATCATAATCATATATGTAAAGACTGCTCAACACTGACATAAAAGTCTGCTGCATGAAGAATAAGGTAAAATGCCATCATAGTCAACTGTGTAAAAACTCCGCTACGCAGACCTCATAGTCAGTTGTATGTAGATTTCGCTACGCTGACGTCATAGTCAGTTGTATGTAGATTTCGCTACACTGACATTATAGTCGGCAATGCAAAAACTACTTTTCACTGACATGCTATTCAGCTGTATATAGAGTTCGCTACACTGACATCATCGTCCGCTGTACATAGAGTTCGCTACACTACCATCATCGTCCGCTGTATATAGAGTTCGCTACACTGATATCATCGTCCGCTGTATATAGAGTTCGCTACATTGACATCTCAGTCCGCTGTATATAGAGTTCGCTAAGCTAACATTATTGTCCGCTGTATATAGAGTTTTCTACATTAACATCTCAGTCGGCTGGATATGAATTTCGCTACGCTGACCTCATCGTCCGCTGTATATAGAGTTCACTACATTGACATCTCAGTCAGCTGTATATGACGTTCGCTACGCTGACAACATAGTCAGCTGTATATGGAGTTCGCATCGCTTACATCATAGTCCGCGGTTTATAGATTTCGCTACACTGACATAATCGTCCGCAGTACATAGAGTTCGCTACATTGACATCTCAGTCAGCTGTATATGAAGTTCGCCACGCTGACATCATCTTCCGCTGTATATAGAGTTTACATTGACATCTCAGTCAGCTGTATAGATAGTTCGCTACACTAACATCATCGTTCGCAGTTTATAGAGTGCGCTACACAGACATCATAATCATATTTGTAAAGCCTGCTCAACACTGACATAAAAGTCTGCTGTATGAAGAATAAGGTACAATGCCATCATAGTCAACTGTGTAAAAACTGCGCTACGCAGACCTCATAGTCAGTTGTTTGTAGATTTCGCTACGCTGATGTCATTGTCAGTTGTATGTAGATTTCGCTACACTGACATTATAGCCGTCTATGCAAAAACTACTTTTCACTGACATGCTATTCAGCTGTATATAGAGTTCGCTACA
Source organism: Urechis unicinctus (assembly GCA_034190875.2). Classification (NCBI taxonomy): domain Eukaryota; kingdom Metazoa; phylum Annelida; class Polychaeta; order Xenopneusta; family Urechidae; genus Urechis; species Urechis unicinctus. The sequence goes on from JAXDRA010001298.1 coordinate 18,672, forward strand.
CTGACATCATCGTGCGCTGTATATAGAGTTCACTGCACTTACATCATCGTGCGCTGTATAAAGAGTACACTACGTTGACATCATCGTCCGCTGTATATAGAGTTCGCTACACTGACATTATCGTGCGCTGTATAAAATGTTCACTACACCGACATAAGCGTCCGCTGTATATAGAGTTTTCTACATTGACATCTCAGTCAGCTGTAAACAAAGTTCGATACACTAACATCATCGTCCGCTGCATATAGATTTCGCTACACTGACATCATTGTCTGGTGAATATAGAGTTCGCTACATTGACATCTCAGTCAGCTGTATATGAAGTTCTCTACGCTGACAACATAGTCAGCTGTACAGAGATTTTACTACACTGACATCTCTGTGAGCTATATAAAGAGTTCGCATCGCTTCGATCATAGTCCGCGGTTTATAGATTTCGCTAGAGTGATATAATCGTCCGCTGTATATAGATTTCGCTACACTGACATCATCGTCTGCTGATTATAGAGTTCACTACATTGACATCTCAGTCAGCTGTATATAGAGTTCGCAACACTAACATCATCGTCCGCAGTATATAGAGTGCGCTGCACAGACATCATAATCATATGCGTAAAGACTGCTCAACACTGACATAAAAGCCTGCTGTATGAAGAATTAGGTACAATGACATCATAGTCAAATGTGTGAAAAACTGCGCTACGCAGACAGACCTCTTAGTCAGTTGTATGCAGATTTCGCTACGCTGACAACATAGTCAGTTGTATGTAGATTTCGCTACACTGACATTATAGTCGTCTGTGCAAAAACTACGTTTCACTGAGATGCTTATCAGCTGTATATAGATTTCGCTACACTGACATCATCGTCTGCTGAATATAGAGTTCACTACATTGACATCTCAGTCAGCTGTATATAGTGTTCGCTACACTAACATCATCGTCCGCAGTATATAGAGTGCGCTGCACAGACATCATAATCATATGCGTAAAGACTGCTCAACACTGACATAAAAGCCTGCTGTATGAAGAATTAGTTTCAATGACATCATAGTCAAATGTGTAAAAACTGCGCTACGCAGACCTCATAGTCAGTTGTATGCAGAGTTCGCTACGCTGACAACATAGTCAGTTGTATGTAGATTTCGCTACACTGACATTATAGTCGTCTGTGCAAAAACTACGTTTCACTGAGATGCTTATCAGCTGTATATAGAGTTCGCTACACTGATATCATCGAGCGCTGTATATAGAGTTCACTACACTGACATCATCGTGCGCTGTATATAGAGTTCACTACACTGACATCATTGTCCGCTATATGTAGAGTTCACCACACTGACATCATCGTGCGCTGTATGTATATAGAGTACACTACACTGACATCATCGTGCGCTGTATATATAGAGTTCACTACGCAGCATCTCAGTCAGCTGTATATAGAGTACACTACGTTGACATCATTATCCGCTGTACATAGAGTTCGCTACACTGACATCATCGTGCGCTTTATATAATGTTCACTACACTGACATCATCGTCCGCTGTGTATAGAGTTCACTTCATTGACATCTCAGTCAGCTGTATATAAAGTTCGATACACTAACATCATCGTCAGCTGTTTATTGATTTCGCTACACTGACATCATCTCCCGCTGAATATTGAATTCGCTACATTGACATCTCAGTCAGCTGTATATGAAGTTCGCTACGTCGACATCATCGTCCCCTGTATATAGAGATCACTATATTGACATCTCTGTCAGCCGTATATGAAGTTCGCTACACTGAAATCATCGTCCGCCTTATATTGAGTTTACATTGACATCTCAGTCAGCTGTATAGAGAGTTCGCTAATCTGACATCATCGTCCGCAGTATATAGAGTTCACTCACACACAGACATCATAATCATATATGTAAAGACTGCTCAACACTGACATAAAAGTCTGCTGTATGAAGAATAAGGTACAATGCCATCATAGTCAACTGTAAAAAAAACTCCGCTACGCAGACCTCATAGTCAGTTGTATGTAGATTTCGCTACGCTGACGTCATAGTCAGTTGTATGTAGATTTCGCTACACTGACATTATAGTCGTCAATGCAAAAACTACTTTTCACTGACATGCTATTCAGCTGTATATAGAGTTCGCTACACTGACATCATCGTCCGCTGTACATAGAGTTCGCTACACTACCATCATCGTCCGCTGTATATAGAGTTCGCTACACTGATATCATCGTCCGCTGTATATAGAGTTCGCTACATTGACATCTCAGTCTGCTGTATATAGAGTTCGCTAAGCTAACATTATTGTCCGCTGTATATAGATTTTTCTACATTAACATCTCAGTCGGCTGGATATGAATTTCGCTACGCTGACCTCATCGTCCGCTGTATATAGAGTTCACTACATTGACATCTCAGTCAGCTGTATATGACGTTCGCTACGCTGACAGCATAGTCAGCTGTATATGGAGTTCGCATCGCTTACATCATAGTCCGCGGTTTATAGATTTCGCTACACTGACATAATCGTCCGCAGTACATAGAGTTCGCTAGACTGACATCATCGTCAGCCGTATATAGAGTTCGCTACAATGACATCTCAGTCAGCTGTATATAGAGTTCACTACATTGACATCTCAGTCAGCTGTATATAGAGTTCGCTACACTTACATCATCGTCCGCAGTATATAGAGTGCGCTACTTCATATGTGTAAAGACTGCTCAACACTGACTTAAAAGTCTGCTGTATGAAGAATTAGATACAATGACATCATAGTCAACTGTGTAAAAACTGAGCTACTCAGACCTCATAGTCAGTTGTATGCAGATTTCGCTACGCTGACAACATAGTCAGTTGTATGAAGATTTCGTTACACTGACATTATAGTCGTCTATGCAAAAACTACGTTTCACTGACATGCTAATCAGATGTATATAGAGTTCGCAACACTGACACCATCGTGTGCTGTATATAGAATACCCTACGTTGATATTTCAGTCAGCTGTATATATAGTTCGGTACACTGACATCATCGTCCGCTGTATATAGAGTACCCTACATTGATATTTCAGTCAGCTGTATATATAGTTCGCTACACTGCCATCATCGTCCGCTTTATGTAGACTTCACCACACTGACATCATCGTGTGCTCTATATAGAGTTCACTACATTGACATCTCAGTCAGCTGTATATAGAGTTTTCTACATTGACATCTCAGTCAGCTGTAAACAAAGTTCGATACACTAACATCATCGTCCGCTGCATATAGATTTCGCTACACTGACATCATCGTCTGCTGAATATAGAGTTCGCTACATTGACATCTCAGTCAGCTGTATATGAAGTTCGCTACGCCGACATCATCGTCCCCTGTATAATGAGATCACTATGTTGATATCTCAGTCAGCTGTATATGAAGTTCTCTACGCTGACAACATAGTCAGCTGTACAGAGATTTTACTACACTCACATCTCAGTGAGCTATATAAAGAGTTCGCATCGCTTCGATCATAGTCCGCGGTTTATAGATTGCGCTAAACTGACATAATCGTCCGCTGTATATAGATTTCGCTACACTGACATCATCGTCTGCTGATTATAGAGTTCACTACATTGACATCTCAGTCAGCTGTATATAGAGTTCACTACACTAGCATCATCGTCCGCAGTTTATAGAGTGCGCTACTTCATATGTGTAAAGACTGCTCAACACTGACTTAAAAGTCTGCTGTATGAAGAATTAGATACAATGACATCATAGTCAACTGTGTAAAAACTGAGCTACTCAGACCTCATAGTCAGTTGTATGCAGATTTCGCTACGCTGACAACATAGTCAGTTGTATGAAGATTTCGTTACACTGACATTATAGTCGTCTATGCAAAAACTACGTTTCACTGACATGCTAATCAGATGTATATAGAGTTCGCAACACTGACACCATCGTGTGCTGTATATAGAATACCCTACGTTGATATTTCAGTCAGCTGTATATATAGTTCGGTACACTGACATCATCGTCCGCTGTATATAGAGTACCCTACGTTTGATATTTCAGTCAGCTGTATATATAGTTCGCTACACTGCCATCATCGTCCGCTTTATGTAGACTTCACCACACTGACATCATCGTGTGCTCTATATAGAGTTCACTACACATTGACATCTCAGTCAGCTGTATATAGAGTTTTCTACATTGACATCTCAGTCAGCTGTAAACAAATTTCGATACACTAACATCATCGTCCGCTGCATATATATTTCGCTACACTGACATCATCGTCTGCTGAATATAGAGTTCGCTACATTGACATCTCAGTCAGCTGTATATGAAGTTCGCTACGCCGACATCATCGTCCGCTGTGTATAGATGACATCTCAGTCAGATCATCATCGTATGTTGATATCTGACAGTCAGCTGTATATGAAGTTCTCTACGCTGACATCATAGTCAGCTGTACAGAGATTTTACTACACAGACATCTCAGTGAGCAGATTTATATACAACATAGAGTGTCGCATCGCTTCGATGACATAGTCCGCGTTTATAGATTGCGCTCTAAACTGACATAATCGTCAGCTGTATATAGATTTCGCTACACTGACATCATCGTCTGCTGAATATAGAGTTCACTACATTGACATCTCAGTCAGCTGTATATAGATTTCGCTACACTAACATCATCGTCCGCAGTATATAGAGTGCGCTGCACAGACATCATAATCATATGCGTAAAGACTGCTCAACACTGACATAAAAGCCTGCTGTATGAAGAATTAGGTACAATGACATCATAGTCAAATGTGTGAAAACTGCGCTACGCAGACCTCTTAGTCAGTTGTATGCAGATTTCGCTACGCTGACAACATAGTCAGTTGTATGTAGATTTCGCTACACTGACATTATAGTCGTCTGTGCAAAAAACTACGTTTCACTGAGATGCTTATCAGCTGTATATAGATTTCGCTACACTGACATCATCGTCTGCTGAATATAGAGTTCACTACATTGACATCTCAGTCAGCTGTATATAGAGTTCGCTACACTAACATCATCGTCCGCAGTATATAGAGTGCGCTGCACAGACATCATAATCATATGCGTAAAGACTGCTCAACACTGACATAAAAGCCTGCTGTATGAAGAATTAGTTACAATGACATCATAGTCAAATGTGTAAAAACTGCGCTACGCAGACCTCATAGTCAGATGTATGCAGAGTTCGCTACGCTGACAACATAGTCAGTTGTATGTAGATTTCGCTACACTGACATTATAGTCGTCTGTGCAAAAACTACGTTTCACTGAGATGCTTATCAGCTGTATATAGAGTTCGCTACACTGATATCATCGAGCGCTGTATATAGAGTTCACTACAATGACATCATCGTGCGCTGTATATAGAGTTCACTACACTGACATCATTGTCCGCTATATGTAGAGTTCACCACACTGACATCATCGTGCGCTGTATATAGAGTACACTACACTGACATCATCGTGCGCTGTATATAGAGTTCACTACGCAGCATCTCAGTCAGCTGTATATAGAGTACACTACGTTGACATCATTATCCGCTGTACATAGAGTTCGCTACACTGACATCATCGTGCGCTTTATATAATGTTCACTACACTGACATCATCGTCCGCTGTGTATAGAGTTCACTTCATTGACATCTCAGTCAGCTGTATATAAAGTTCGATACACTAACATCATCGTCAGCTGTTTATTGATTTCGCTACACTGACATCATCTCCCGCTGAATATTGAATTCGCTACATTGACATCTCAGTCAGCTGTATATGAAGTTCGCTACGTCGACATCATCGTCCCCTGTATATAGAGATCACTATATTGACATCTCTGTCAGCCGTATATGAAGTTCGCTACACTGACATCATCGTCCGCCTTTTATTGAGTTTACATTGACATCTAAGTCAGCTGTATAGAGAGTTCGCTAATCTGACATCATCGTCCGCAGTATATAGAGTTCACTACACAGACATCATAATCATATATGTAAAGACTGCTCAACACTGACATAAAAGTCTGCTGTATGAAGAATAAGGTACAATGCCATCATAGTCAACTGTGTAAAAACTCCGCTACGCAGACCTCATAGTCAGTTGTATGTAGATTTCGCTACGCTGACGTCATAGTCAGTTGTATGTAGATTTCGCTACACTGACATTATAGTCGTCTGTGCAAAAACTACGTTTCACTGAGATGCTTATCAGCTGTATATAGAGTTCGCTACACTGATATCATCGAGCGCTGTATATAGAGTTCACTACACTGACATCATCGTGCGCTGTATATAGAGTTCACTACACTGACATCATTGTCCGCTATATGTAGAGTTCACCACACTGACATCATCGTGCGCTGTATATAGAGTACACTACACTGACATCATCGTGCGCTGTATATAGAGTTCACTACGCAGCATCTCAGTCAGCTGTATATAGAGTACACTACGTTGACATCATTATCCGCTGTACATAGAGTTCGCTACACTGACATCATCGTGCGCTTTATATAATGTTCACTACACTGACATCATCGTCCGCTGTGTATAGAGTTCACTTCATTGACATCTCAGTCAGCTGTATATAAAGTTCGATACACTAACATCATCGTCAGCTGTTTATTGATTTCGCTACACTGACATCATCTCCCGCTGAATATTGAATTCGCTACATTGACATCTCAGTCAGCTGTATATGAAGTTCGCTACGTCGACATCATCGTCCCCTGTATATAGAGATCACTATATTGACATCTCTGTCAGCCGTATATGAAGTTCGCTACACCGACATCATCGTCCGCCTTATATTGAGTTTACATTGACATCTAAGTCAGCTGTATAGAGAGTTCGCTAATCTGACATCATCGTCCGCAGTATATAGAGTTCACTACACAGACATCATAATCATATATGTAAAGACTGCTCAACACTGACATAAAAGTCTGCTGTATGAAGAATAAGGTACAATGCCATCATAGTCAACTGTGTAAAAACTCCGCTACGCAGACCTCATAGTCAGTTGTATGTAGATTTCGCTACGCTGACGTCATAGTCAGTTGTATGTAGATTTCGCTACACTGACATTATAGTCGTCAATGCAAAAACTACTTTTCACTGACATGCTATTCAGCTGTATATAGAGTTCGCTACACTGACATCATCGTCCGCTGTACATAGAGTTCGCTACACTACCATCATCGTCCGCTGTATATAGAGTTCGCTACACTGATATCATCGTCCGCTGTATATAGAGTTCGCTACATTGACATCTCAGTCTGCTGTATATAGAGTTCGCTAAGCTAACATTATTGTCCGCTGTATATAGAGTTTTCTACATTAACATCTCAGTCGGCTGGATATGAATTTCGCTACGCTGACCTCATCGTCCGCTGTATATAGAGTTCACTACATTGACATCTCAGTCAGCTGTATATGACGTTCGCTACGCTGACAACATAGTCAGCTGTATATGGAGTTCGCATCGCTTACATCATAGTCCGCGGTTTATAGATTTCGCTACACTGACATAATCGTCCGCTCTATATTGAGTTCGCTAGACTGACATCATCGTCAGCCGTATATAGAGTTCGCTACAATGACATCTCAGTCAGCTGTATATAGAGTTCACTACATTGACATCTCAGTCAGCTGTATATAGAGTTCGCTACACTTACATCATCGTCCGCAGTATATAGAGTGCGCTACTTCATATGTGTAAAGACTGCTCAACACTGACTTAAAAGTCTGCTGTATGAAGAATTAGATACAATGACATCATAGTCAACTGTGTAAAAACAGAGCTACTCAGACCTCATAGTCAGTTGTATGCAGATTTCGCTACGCTGACAACATAGTCAGTTGTATGTAGATTTCGCTACACTGACATTATAGTCGTCTGTGCAAAAACTACGTTTCACTGAGATGCTTATCAGCTGTATATAGATTTCGCTACACTGACATCATCGTCTGCTGAATATAGAGTTCACTACATTGACATCTCAGTCAGCTGTATATAGAGTTCGCTACACTAACATCATCGTCCGCAGTATATAGAGTGCGCTGCACAGACATCATAATCATATGCGTAAAGACTGCTCAACACTGACATAAAAGCCTGCTGTATGAAGAATTAGTTACAATGACATCATAGTCAAATGTGTAAAAACTGCGCTACGCAGACCTCATAGTCAGATGTATGCAGAGTTCGCTACGCTGACAACATAGTCAGTTGTATGTAGATTTCGCTACACTGACATTATAGTCGTCTGTGCAAAAACTACGTTTCACTGAGATGCTTATCAGCTGTATATAGAGTTCGCTACACTGATATCATCGAGCGCTGTATATAGAGTTCACTACACTGACATCATCGTGCGCTGTATATAGAGTTCACTACACTGACATCATTGTCCGCTATATGTAGAGTTCACCACACTGACATCATCGTGCGCTGTATATAGAGTACACTACACTGACATCATCGTGCGCTGTATATAGAGTTCACTACGCAGACATCTCAGTCAGCTGTATATAGAGTACACTACGTTGACATCATTATCCGCTGTACATAGAGTTCGCTACACTGACATCATCGTGCGCTTTATATAATGTTCACTACACTGACATCATCGTCCGCTGTATATAGAGTTCACTTCATTGACATCTCAGTCAGCTGTATATAAAGTTCGATACACTAACATCATCGTCAGCTGTTTATTGATTTCGCTACACTGACATCATCTCCCGCTGAATATTGAATTTGCTACATTGACATCTCAGTCAGCTGTATATGAAGTTCGCTACGCCGACATCATCGTCCCCTGTATATAGAGATCACTATATTGACATCTCTGTCAGCCGTATAAGAAGTTCGCTACACTGACATCATCGTCCGCCTTATATTGAGTTTACATTGACATCTAAGTCAGCTGTATAGAGAGTTCGCTAATCTGACATCATCGTCCGCAGTATATAGAGTTCACTACACAGACATCATAATCATATATGTAAAGACTGCTCAACACTGACATAAAAGTCTGCTGTATGAAGAATAAGGTACAATGCCATCATAGTCAACTGTGTAAAAACTCCGCTACGCAGACCTCATAGTCAGTTGTATGTAGATTTCGCTACGCTGACGTCATAGTCAGTTGTATGTAGATTTCGCTACACTGACATTATAGTCGTCAATGCAAAAACTACTTTTCACTGACATGCTATTCAGCTGTATATAGAGTTCGCTACACTGACATCATCGTCCGCTGTACATAGAGTTCGCTACACTACCATCATCGTCCGCTGTATATAGAGTTCGCTACACTGATATCATCGTCCGCTGTATATAGAGTTCGCTACATTGACATCTCAGTCTGCTGTATATAGAGTTCGCTAAGCTAACATTATTGTCCGCTGTATATAGAGTTTTCTACATTAACATCTCAGTCGGCTGGATATGAATTTCGCTACGCTGACCTCATCGTCCGCTGTATATAGAGTTCACTACATTGACATCTCAGTCAGCTGTATATGACGTTCGCTACGCTGACAACATAGTCAGCTGTATATGGAGTTCGCATCGCTTACATCATAGTCCGCGGTTTATAGATTTCGCTACACTGACATAATCGTCCGCTCTATATTGAGTTCGCTAGACTGACATCATCGTCAGCCGTATATAGAGTTCGCTACAATGACATCTCAGTCAGCTGTATATAGAGTTCACTACATTGACATCTCAGTCAGCTGTATATAGAGTTCGCTACACTTACATCATCGTCCGCAGTATATAGAGTGCGCTACTTCATATGTGTAAAGACTGCTCAACACTGACTTAAAAGTCTGCTGTATGAAGAATTAGATACAATGACATCATAGTCAACTGTGTAAAAAACAGAGCTACTCAGACCTCATAGTCAGTTGTATGCAGATTTCGCTACGCTGACAACATAGTCAGTTGTATGTAGATTTCGCTACACTGACATTATAGTCGTCTATGCAAAAACTACGTTTCACTGACATGCTTATCAGCTGTATATAGAGTTCGCTACACTGACATCATCGTCTGCTGTATATAGAGTTCACTACATTGACATCTCAGTCAGCTGTATATAGAGTTCGCTACACTAACATCATCGTCCGCTGTATATAGAGTGCGCTGCACAGACATCATAATCATATGCGTAAAGACTTCTCTACACTGACATCAAAGTCCGCTGTATGTAGAATTAGTTACAATGACATCATAGTCGCTGTGTAAAAACTGCGCTACATTGACATCATAGTCAGATGTATGCAGAGTTCGCTACGCTGACAACATAGTCAGTTGTATATAGATTTCGCTACACTGACATCATAGTCCGCTGTGCATTAAACTTCGTTACACTGACATCTTAGTCAGCTGTATATAGAGTTCGCTACACTGACATCATCGAGCGCTGTATATAGAGTTCACTACACTGACATCATCATCGTGCGCTGTATATAGAGTTCACTACACTGACATCATTGTCCGCTGTATATAGAGTTCGCTACACTGACATCATCGTGCGCGCTGTATATAGAGTACGCTACACTGACATCATCGTGCGCTGTATATAGAGTTCACTACGCAGCATCTCAGTCAGCTGTATATAGAGTACACTACGTTGACATCATCGTCCGCTGTACATAGAGTTCGCTACACTGACATCATCGTGCGCTGTATATAATGTTCACTACACTGACATCATCGTCCGCTGTGTATAGAGTTCACTTCATTGACATCTCAGTCAGCTGTATATAAAGTTCGATACACTAACATCATCGTCAGCTGTTTATTGATTTCGCTACACTGACATCATCTCCCGCTGAATATTGAATTCGCTACATTGACATCTCAGTCAGCTGTATATGAAGTTCGCTACACTGACATCATCGTCCCCTGTATATAGAGATCACTATATTGACATCTCTGTCAGCCGTATATGAAGTTCGCTACACTGACATCATCGTCCGCCTTATATAGAGTTTTACATTGACATCTCAGTCAGCTGTATAGAGAGTTCGCTAATCTGACATCATCGTCCGCAGTATATAGAGTTCACTACACAGACATCATAATCATATATGTAAAGACTGCTCAACACTGACATAAAAGTCTGCTGTATGAAGAATAAGGTACAATGCCATCATAGTCAACTGTGTAAAAACTCCGCTACGCAGACCTCATAGTCAGTTGTATGTAGATTTCGCTACGCTGACGTCATAGTCAGTTGTATGTAGATTTCGCTACACTGACATTATAGTCGTCAATGCAAAAACTACTTTTCACTGACATGCTATTCAGCTGTATATAGAGTTCGCTACACTGACATCATCGTCCGCTGTACATAGAGTTCGCTACACTGACCATCATCGTCCGCTGTATATAGAGTTCGCTACACTGACATCATCGTCCGCTGTATATAGAGTTCGCTACATTGACATCTCAGTCGCTGTATATAGAGTTCGCTAAGCTAACATTATTGTCCGCTGTATATAGAGTTTTCTACATTAACATCTCAGTCGGCTGGATATGAATTTCGCTACGCTGACCTCATCGTCCGCTGTATATAGAGTTCACTACATTGACATCTCAGTCAGCTGTATATGACGTTCGCTACGCTGACATCATAGTCAGCTGTATATGGAGTTCGCATCGCTTACATCATAGTCCGCGGTTTATAGATTTCGCTACACTGACATAATCGTCCGCTGTATATTGAGTTCGCTAGACTGACATCATCGTCAGCTGTATATAGAGTTCGCTACAATACAATGACATCATCGTCAGCTGTATATAGAGTTCACTACATTGACATCTCAGTCAGCTGTATATAGAGTTCGCTACATTACATCATCGTCCGCTGTATATAGAGTTCGCTACACAGACATTCATATGTGTAAAGACTGCTCAACACTGACATAAAAGTCTGCTGTATGAAGAATTAGATACAATGACATCATAGTCAACTGTGTAAAAAAAGAGTTCGCTACTCAGATCATAGTCAGTTGTATATAGATTTCGCTACGCTGACATCATAGTCAGTTGTATGTAGATTTCGCTTACACTGACATTATAGTCGTCTATGCAAAAACTACGTTTTCACTGACATGCAGTCAGCTGTATATAGAGTTCGCTACACTGACATCATCGTCGCTGTATATAGAGTTCGCTACACTGACATCATCGTCCGCTGTATATAGAGTTCGCTACACTGACATCATCGTCCGCTGTATATAGAGTTCGCTACACTGACATCATCAGTCTGCTGTATATAGAGTTCGCTACACTGACATCATAGTCCGCTGTATATAGAGTTCACGCTACATTGACATCTCAGTCAGCTGTATATGAGAGTTCGCTACATTGACATCATAGTCAGCGCTGTATATAGAGTTCTATTTTGACACTGACATCATCAGTCAGATGTATATAGAGTTCGCTACACTGACATCATCGTCCGCTGTATATAGAGTTCACTACATTGACATCTCAGTCAGCTGTATATAGAGTTCGCTACACTGACATCATCGTCAGCTGTATATAGAGTTCACTACACTGACATCATCGTCTGCTGTATATAGAGTTCGCTACACTGACATCATCAGTCAGCTGTATATAGAGTTCGCTACACTGACATCATCGTCCGCTGTATATAGAGATCACTACATTACACATCATCATCGTGCGCTGTATATAGAGTTCGCTACGCTGACATCATCGTCCGCTGTATATAGAGTTCACATTGACATCTCAGTCAGCTGTATATAGAGTTCGCTACACTGACATCATCGTTCGCAGTATATAGAGTTTCGCTACACTGACATCATCGTCCTATGTGTATAGACTGCTCAACACTGACATAAAGTCGCTGTATAGAGTTTCGCTACACTGACATCATCGCTGTAGTTTCGCTAACTGACATCATAGTCAGCTGTATATAGAGTTTCGCTACGCTGACATCTCAGTCAGCTGTATATAGAAGTTCGCTACACTGACATCATAGTCCTGTGTATATAGAGTTCACTACACTGACATCATCTTGTCAGCTGTATATAGAGTTCGCTACACTGACATCATCGTCCGCTGTATATAGAGTTCACTACATTGACATCTCAGTCAGCTGTATATAGAGTTCGCTACACTAACATCATCGTCCGCAGTATATAGAGTGCGCTGCACAGACATCATCATAATCATATGCGTAAAGACTGCTCAACACTGACATAAAAGCCTGCTGTATGAAGAATTAGTTACAATGACATCATAGTCAACTGTGTAAAAACTGCGCTACGCAGACATCATAGTCAGATGTATGTAGAGTTCGCTACGCTGACATCATAGTCAGTTGTATGTAGATTTCGCTACACTGACATTATAGTCGTCTGTGCAAAAACTAGTTCGTTTCACTGAGATGCTTATCAGCTGTATATAGAGTTCGCTACACTGACATCATCGAGCGCTGTATATAGAGTTCACTACACTGACATCATCGTGCGCTGTATATAGAGTTCACTACACTGACATCATTGTCCGCTGTATATAGAGTTCACCACACTGACATCATCGTGCGCTGTATATAGAGTACACTACACTGACATCATCAGTGCGCTGTATATAGAGTTCACTACGCAGCATCTCAGTTAGCTGTATATAGAGTACACTACGTTGACATCATTATCCGCTGTACATAGAGTTCGCTACACTGACATCATCGTGCGCTTTATATTATGTTCACTACACTGACATCATCGTCCGCTGTGTATAGAGTTCACTTCATTGACATCTCAGTCAGCTGTATATAAAGTTCGATACACTAACATCATCGTCAGCTGTTTATTGATTTCGCTACACTGACATCATCTCCCGCTGAATATTGAATTCGCTACATTGACATCTCAGTCAGCTGTATATGAAGTTCGCTACACTGACATCATCGTCCCCTGTATATAGAGATCACTATATTGACATCTCTGTCAGCCGTATATGAAGTTCGCTACACCGACATCATCGTCCGCCTTATATTGAGTTTACATTGACATCTAAGTCAGCTGTATAGAGAGTTCGCTAATCTGACATCATCGTCCGCAGTATATAGAGTTCACTACACAGACATCATAATCATATATGTAAAGACTGCTCAACACTGACATAAAAGTCTGCTGTATGAAGAATAAGGTACAATGCCATCATAGTCAACTGTGTAAAACTCCGCTACGCAGACCTCATAGTCAGTTGTATGTAGATTTCGCTACGCTGACGTCATAGTCAGTTGTATGTAGATTTCGCTACACTGACATTATAGTCGTCAATGCAAAAACTACTTTTCACTGACATGCTATTCAGCTGTATATAGAGTTCGCTACACTGACATCATCGTCCGCTGTACATAGAGTTCGCTACACTACCATCATCGTCCGCTGTATATAGAGTTCGCTACACTGATATCATCGTCCGCTGTATATAGAGTTCGCTACATTGACATCTCAGTCCGCTGTATATAGAGTTCGCTAAGCTAACATTATTGTCCGCTGTATATAGAGTTTTCTACATTAACATCTCAGTCGGCTGGATATGAATTTCGCTACGCTGACCTCATCGTCCGCTGTATATAGAGTTCACTACATTGACATCTCAGTCAGCTGTATATGACGTTCGCTACGCTGACAACATAGTCAGCTGTATATGGAGTTCGCATCGCTTACATCATAGTCCGCGGTTTATAGATTTCGCTACACTGACATAATCGTCCGCTCTATATGAGTTCGCTAGACTGACATCATCGTCAGCCGTATATAGAGTTCGCTACAATGACATCTCAGTCAGCTGTATATAGAGTTCACTACATTGACATCTCAGTCAGCTGTATATAGAGTTCGCTACACTTACATCATCGTCCGCAGTATATAGAGTGCGCTACTTCATATGTGTAAAGACTGCTCAACACTGACTTAAAAGTCTGCTGTATGAAGAATTAGATACAATGACATCATAGTCAACTGTGTAAAAACTGAGCTACTCAGACCTCATAGTCAGTTGTATGCAGATTTCGCTACGCTGACAACATAGTCAGTTGTATGAAGATTTCGTTACACTGACATTATAGTCGTCTATGCAAATACTACGTTTCACTGACATGCTAATCAGATGTATATAGAGTTCGCAACACTGACACCATCGTGTGCTGTATATAGAATACCCTACGTTGATATTTCAGTCAGCTGTATATATAGTTCGGTACACTGACATCATAGTCCGCTGTATATAGAGTACCCTACGTTGATATTTCAGTCAGCTGTATATATAGTTCGCTACACTGCCATCATCGTCCGCTTTATGTAGACTTCACCACACTGACATCATCGTGTGCTCTATATAGAGTTCACTACATTGACATCTCAGTCAGCTGTATATAGAGTTTTCTACATTGACATCTCTGTCAGCTGTAAACAAAGTTCGATACACTAACATCATCGTCCGCTGCATATAGATTTCGCTACACTGACATCATCGTCTGGTGAATAAAGAGTTCGCTAGATTGACATCTCAGTCAGCTGTATATGAAGTTCGCTACGCCGACATCATCGTCCCCTGTATAATGAGATCACTATGTTGATATCTCAGTCAGCTGTATATGAAGTTCTCTACGTTGACAACATAGTCAGCTGTACAGAGATTTTACTACACTCACATCTCAGTGAGCTATATAAAGAGTTCGCATCGCTTCGATCATAGTCCGCGGTTTATAGATTTCGCTAGACTGACATAATCGTCCGCTGTATATAGATTTCGCTACACTGACATCATCGTCTGCTGAATATAGAGTTCACTACATTGACATCTCAGTCAGCTGTATATAGAGTTCGCTACGCTGATATCATATTCCGCTGTATTTAGAGTTCACTACATGGACATCTCAGTCAGCTGTGTTTGAAGTTCGCTATGCTAACATCATCGTCCGCTCTATATAGACTTCGCTACACTGACATCATCGTGCGCTGTATATAGAGTTCACAACATTGACATCTCAGTCAGCTGTATATGAAGTTCGCAACGCTGACATCATTTTCCGCTGTATATAGAGTTCGCTACACTAACATCATCGTCCGCAGTACATAGAGTTCGCTACATTGACATCTCAGTCAGCTGTATATGAAGTTCGCTACGCCGACATCATCTTCCCTTGTATATAGTGATCACTATATTGACATCTCAGTCAGCTGTATATGAAGTTCGCTACGCTGACATTATCGTCCGCTGTATATAGAGTGTACATTGACATCTCAGCCAGCTTTGTAGAGAGTTCGCTAATATGACATCATCGTCCGCTGTATATAGAGTTCACTACATTGACATTTCAGTCAGTTGTATATAGAGTTCGCTACACTGACATCATCGTCCGCTATATGTAGAGTTCACCACACTGACATCATCATGCGCTGTATATAGAGTTTACTACGCAGCATCTAAGTCAGCTGTATATAGAGTACACTACTTTGACATCCTCGTCCGCTGTACATAGAGTTCGCTACACTGACGTCATCGTCCACTGTATATAGAGTTCACTTCAATGACATCTCAGTCAGCGGTATATAAAGTTCGATACACTAACATCATCGTCCGCTGTTTATAGAGTTCGCTACTCTGACATCATCTTCCGCTGTATTTAGAGTTTACATTGACATCTCAGTCAGCTGTATAGAGAGTTCGCTACACTAACATCATCGTTCGCAGTTTATAGAGTGCGCTACACAGACATCATAATTATATTTGTAAAGCCTGCTCAACACTGACATAAAAGTCTGCTGTATGAAGAATTAGGTACAATGACATCATAGTCACCTGTAAAAACTGCGCTACGCAGACTTCCTAGTCAGTTGTTTGTAGATTTCGCTACGCTGATGTCATAGTCAGTTGTATGTAGATTTCGCTACACTGACATTATAGTTGTCTGTGCAAAAATTACGTTTCACTGAGATGCTTATCAGCTGTATATAGAGTTCGCTACACTGATATCATCGAGCGCTGTATATAGAGTTCACTACACTGACATCATCGTGCGCTGGATATAGAGTTCACTACACTGACATCATTGTCCGCTGTATCTAGAGTTCACCACACTGACATCATCGTGCGCTGTATATAGAGTACACTACACTGACATCATCGTGCGCTGTATATAGAGTTCACTACGCAGCATCTCAGTCAGCTGTATATAGAGTACACTACGTTGACATCATTATCCGCTGTACATAGAGTTCGCTACACTGACATCATCGTGCGCTTTATATAATGTTCACTACACTGACATCATCGTCCGCTGTGTATAGAGTTCACTTCATTGACATCTCAGTCAGCTGTATATAAAGTTCGATACACTAACATCATCGTCAGCTGTTTATTGATTTCGCTACACTGACATCATCTCCCGCTGAATATTGAATTCGCTACATTGACATCTCAGTCAGCTGTATATGAAGTTCGCTACGTCGACATCATCGTCCCCTGTATATAGAGATCACTATATTGACATCTATGTCAGCCGTATATGAAGTTCGCTACACTGACATCATCGTCCGCCTTTTATTGAGTTTACATTGACATCTAAGTCAGCTGTATAGAGAGTTCGCTAATCTGACATCATCGTCCGCAGTATATAGAGTTCACTACACAGACATCATAATCATATATGTAAAGACTGCTCAACACTGACATAAAAGTCTGCCGTATGAAGAATAAGGTTAAATGCCATCATAGTCAACTGTGTAAAAACTCCGCTACGCAGACCTCATAGTCAGTTGTATGTAGATTTCGCTACGCTGACGTCATAGTCAGTTGTATGTAGATTTCGCTACACTGACATTATAGTCGTCAATGCAAAAACTACTTTTCACTGACATGCTATTCAGCTGTATATAGAGTTCGCTACACTGACATCATCGTCCGCTGTACATAGAGTTCGCTACACTTCCATCATCGTCCGCTGTATATAGAGTTCGCTACACTGACATCATCGTCCGCTGTACATAGAGTTCGCTACACTACCATCATCGTCCGCTGTATATAGAGTTCGCTACACTGATATCATCGTCCGCTGTATATAGAGTTCGCTACATTGACATCTCAGTGCGCTGTATATAGAGTTCGCTAAGCTAACATTATTGTCCGCTCTATATAGAGTTTTCTACATTAACATCTCAGTCGGCTGGATATGAATTTCGCTACGCTGACCTCATCGTCCGCTGTATATAGAGTTCACTACATTGACATCTCAGTCAGCTGTATATGACGTTCGCTACGCTGACAACATAGTCAGCTGTATATGGAGTTTGCATCGCTTACATCATAGTCCGCGGTTTATAGATTTCGCTACTCTGACATAATCGTCCGCTCTATATTGAGTTCGCTAGACTGACATCATCGTCAGCCGTATATAGAGTTCGCTACAATGACATCTCAGTCAGCTGTATATAGAGTTCACTACATTGACATCTCAGTCAGCTGTATATAGAGTTCGCTACACTTACATCATCGTCCGCAGTATATAGAGTGCGCTACTTCATATGTGTAAAACTGCTCAACACTGACTTAAAAGTCTGCTGCATGAAGAATTAGATACAATGACATCATAGTCAACTGTGTAAAAACTGAGCTACTCAGACCTCATAGTCAGTTGTATGCAGATTTCGCTACGCTGACAACATAGTCAGTTGTATGAAGATTTCGTTACACTGACATTATAGTCGTCTATGCAAAAACTACGTTTCACTGACATGCTAATCAGATGTATATAGAGTTCGCAACACTGACACCATCGTGTGCTGTATATAGAATACCCTACGTTGATATTTCAGTCAGCTGTATATATAGTTCGGTACACTGACATCATAGTCCGCTTTATGTAGACTTCACCACACTGACATCATCGTGTGCTCTATATAGAGTTCACTACATTAACATCTCAGTCAGCTGTATCTAGAGTTCTCTACATTGACATCTCAGTCAGCTATATATAGAGTTCGCTACGCAGATATCATATTCCGCTGTGTTTAGAGTTCACTACATTGACATCTCAGTCAGCTGTATACAAAGTTCGCTACACTAACATCATCGTCCGCTGTTTATCGAGTTCCCTACACTTACATCATCGTCCGCTGTATATAGAGTACTCTACGTTGATATTTCAGTCAGCTGTATGTATAGTTCGCTACACTGACATCATCGTCCGCTTTATGTAGAGTTCACCACACTGACATCATCGTGTGCTGTATATAGAGTTCGCTATGCAGACATCTCGGTCAGCTGTATAATGAGTACACTACGTTGACATCATCGTCCGCTGTATATAGAGTTCGCTACACTTACATTATCGTGCGCTGTATAAAATGTTCACTACACCGACATCAGCGTCCGCTGTATATAGAGTTTTCTACATTGTCATCTCAGTCAGCTGTAGACAAAGTTCGATACACTAACATCATCGTCCGCTGCATATAGATTTCGCTACACTGACATCATCGTCTGCTGAATATAGAGTTCGCTACATTGACATCTCAGTCAGCTGTGTATGAAGTTCGCTACGCCGACATCATCGTCCCCTGTATAATGAGATCACTATGTTGATATCTCAGTCAGCTGTATATGAAGTTCTCTACGCTGACAACATAGTCAGCTGTACAGAGATTTTACTACACTGACATCTCAGTGAGCTATATAAAGAGTTCGCATCGCTTCGATCAAAGTCCGCGATTCATAGATTGCGCTAAACTGACATAATCGTCCGCTGTATATAGATTTCGCTACACTGACATCATCGTCTGCTGAATATAGAGTTCACTACATTGACATCTCAGTCAGTTGTGTATAGAGTTCGCTACACTAACATCATCGTCCGCAGTATATAGAGTGCGCTACACAGACATAATCATATGTATAAAGACTGCTCACACTGACATAAAAGTTGGCTGTATGAAGAATAAGGTACGATGACATCATAGTCAACTGTGTAAAAACTGCGCTACGCAGACCTCATAGTCAGTTTCATGCAGATTTCGCTACGCTGACATCATAGTCAGTTGTATGAAGATTTCGCTCCACTGACATTATAGTCGACTATGCAAAAACTACGTTCCACTGACATGCTATACAGCTGTATATAGAGTACGCTACACTGACATCATCGTGCGCTGTATATAGAGTTCACTACATTGACATCTCAGTCAGCTGTATATAAAGTTAGCTACGCTGACATCATCGTGCGCTGTATATAGAGTTTACTACACTGACAACATCGTGCGCTGTATATAGAGTTCACTACATTGACATCATCATGTGCTGTATATAGAGTTCGCTACATTGCCATCTCAGTCAGCTGTATATGAAGTTCGCTACGCCGACATCATCGTCCCCTGTATATAGTGATCACTATATTGACAGCTCAGTCAGCTGTATATGAAGTTCGCTACGCTGACATTATCGTCCGCTGTATATAGAGTTTACATTGACATCTCAGTCAGCTGTGTAGAGAGTTCGCTAATATGACATCATCGTCCACTGCATATAGAGTTCACTACATTGACATTTCAGTCAGTTGTATATAAAGTTCGCTACACTGACATCATCGTCCGCTATACGTAGAGTTCACCACACTGACATCATCATGCGCTGTATAATAGAGTTTACTACGCAGCATCTCAGTCAGCTGTATATAGAGTACACTACGTTGACATCATCGTCCGCTGTACATAGAGTTCGCTACACTGACATCATCGTCCACTGTATATAGAGTTCACTTCATTGACATCTCAGTCAGCGGTATATAAAGTTCGACACACTAACATCATCGTCCGCTGTTTATAGATTTCGCTACTCTGACATCATCTTCCGCTGAATTTAGAATTCGCTACATTGACATCTCAGTCAGCTGTATATGAAGTTCGCTAAGCCGACCTCATCGTCCCCTGTACATAGATATCACTATATTGACATCTCAGTCAGCTGTATATGAAGTTCGCTACGCTGACATCATCGTCCGCTGTATGTAGAGTTTACATTGACATCTCAGTCAGCTGTATAGAGAGTTCGCTAATCTGACATCATCGTCCGCTGTATTTAGAGTTCACTACATTGACATTTCAGTCATTTGTATATAGGGTTCGCTACACTGACATCATCGTCCGCTGTATGTAGAGTTTACTACGCAGCATCTCAGTCAGCTGTATATAGAGTACGCTACGTTGACATCATCGTCCGCTGTATATTGAGTTCGCTACACTAACATCATCGTCCGCAGTACATAGAGTTCGCTACATTGACATCTCAGTCAGCTGTATATGAAGTTCGCCACGCTGACACCATCTTCCGCTGTATATAGAGTTTACATTGACATCTCAGTCAGCTGTATAGAGAGTTCGCTACACTAACATCATCGTTCGCAGTTTATTGAGTGCGCTACACAGACATCATAATCATATTAGTAAAGCCTGCTCAACACTGACATAAAAGTCTGCTGTATGAAGAATTAGGTACAATGACATCATAGTCAACTGTGTAAAAACTGCGCTACGCAGACCTCATAGTCAGTTGTTTGTAGATTTCGCTACGCTGACATCATAGTCAGTTGTATGAAGATTTCGCTCCACTGACATTATAGTCGTCTATGCAAAAACTACGTTCCACTGACATGCTATTCAGCTGTATATAGAGTACGCTACACTGACATCATCGTGCGCTGTATATAGAGTTCACCACACTGACATCATCGTGTGCTGTATATAGAGTTCACTACATTGACATCTCAGTCAGCTGATTTTAAGTTCGTTACAATAACATCATCGTCCGCTTTTGATCGAGTTCGCTACACCGACATCATTGTCCGCAGTATATAGAGTTCGCTACATTGACATCTCAGTCAGCTGTACATAGAGTTCGCTTCATTGACATCATCGTGCGCTGTATATAGAGTTCGCTACATTGACATCTCAGTCGGCTGTATATAGAGTTCGCTACGCTGATATCATATTCCGCTGTATTTAGAGTTCACTACATGGACATCTCAGTCAGCTGTGTTTGAAGTTCGCTATGCTAACATCATCGTTCGCTCTATATAGAGTTCGCTACAATGACATCATCGTCCGCTCTATATATAGATCACTACATTGACATCTCAGTCAGCTGTATATGAAGTTCGCAACGCTGACATCATTTTCCGCTGTATATAGAGTTCGCTACACTAACATCATCGTCCGCAGTACATAGAGTTCGCTTCATTGACATCTCAGTCAGCTGTATATAAAGTTCGATACACTAACATCATCGTCCGCTGTTTATAGATTTCGCTACACTGACATCATCTCCCGCTGAATATTGAATTCGCTACATTGACATCTCAGTCAGCTGTATATGAAGTTCGCTACGTCGACATCATCGTCCCCTGTATATAGAGATCACTATATTGACATCTCTGTCAGCCGTATATGAAGTTCGCTACACTGACATCATCGTCCGCCTTATATTGAGAGTTACATTGACATCTAAGTCAGCTGTATAGAGAGTTCGCTAATCTGACATCATCGTCCGCAGTATATAGAGTTCACTACACAGACATCATAATCATATATGTAAAGACTGGTCAACACTGACATAAAAGTCTGCTGTATGAAGAATAAGGTAAAATGCCATCATAGTCAACTGTGTAAAAACTCCGCTACGCAGACCTCATAGTCAGTTGTTTGTAGATTTCGCTACGCTGATGTCATAGTCAGTTGTATGTAGATTTCGCTACACTGACATTATAGCCGTCTATGCAAAACTACTTTTCAATGACATGCTATTCAGCTGTATATAGAGTTCGCTACACTGACATCATCGTGCGCTGTATATAGAGTTCACTACACTTACATCATCGTGCGCTGTATTTAGAGTTCACTACATTGACATCTCAGTCAGCTGTATATGAAGTTAGCTACGCTGACATCATCGAGCGCTGTATATAGAGTTTACTTCACTGACAACATCGTGCGCTGTATATAGAGTTCACTACATTGACATCTCAGTCAGCTGTATACAAAGTTCGCTACACTAACATCATCGTCCGCTGTTGATCGAGTTCCCTACACTGACATCATCGTCCGCTGTATATAGAGTACCCTACGTTGATATTTCAGTCAGCTGTATGTATAGTTTGCTACACTGACATCATCGTCCGCTTTATGTAGAGTTCACCACACTGACATCATCGTGTGCTGTATATAGAGTTCGCTATGCAGACATCTCGGTCAGCTGTATAAAGAGTACACTACGTTGACATCATCGTCCGCTGTATATAGAGTTCGCTACACTTACATCACCGTGCGCTGTATAATATGTTCACTACACCGACATCAGCGTCCGCTGTATATAGAGTTTTCTACATTGACATCTCAGTCAGCTGTAAACAAAGTTCCATACACTAACATAATCGTCCGCTGTTGATCAAGTTCCCTACACTGACATCATCGTCCGCTGTATATAGAGTACCCTATGTTGATATTTCAGTAAGCTGTATATATAGTTCGCTACACTGACATCATCGTCCGCTTTATGTAGAGTTCACCACACTGACATCATCGTGTGCTGTATATAGAGTTCGCTACACTGACATCATCGTGCGCTGTATAAAATGTTAACTACACTGACATCAGCGTCCGCTGTATATAGAATTCACTACATTGACATCTCAGTCAGCTGTATATGAAGTTCGCTATGTCGACATCATCGTCCCCTGTATATAGAGATCACTATATTGACATCTCTGTCAGCCGTATATGAAGTTCGCTACACTGACATCATCGTCCGCCTTATATAGAGTTTACATTGACATCTCAGTCAGCTGTATAGAGAGTTCGTTAATCTGACATCATCGTCCGCTGTATATAGAGTTCACTGCACAGACATCATAATCATATGTGTAAAGAGTGCTCAACACTGACATAAAAGTCTGCTGTATGAAGAATAAGGTACAATGCCATCATAGTCAACTGTGTAAAAACTCCGCTACGCAGACCTCATAGTCAGTTGTATGTAGATTTCGCTACGCTGACGTCATAGTCAGTTGTATGTAGATTTCGCTACACTGACATTATGGTCGTCAATGCAAAAACTACTTTTCACTGACATGCTATTCAGCTGTATTTAGAGTTCGCTACACTGACATCATCGTCCGCTGTACATAGAGTTCGCTACACTACCATCATCGTCTGCTGTATATAGAGTTCGCTACACTGATATCATCGTCCGCTGTATATAGAGTTCGCTACATTGACATCTCAGTCCGCTGTATATAGAGTTCGCTAAGCTAACATTATTGTCCGCTGTATATAGATTTTTCTACATTAACATCTCAGTCGGCTGGATATGAATTTCGCTACGCTGACCTCATCGTCCGCTGTATATAGAGTTCACTACATTGACATCTCAGTCAGCTGTATATGACGTTCGCTACGCTGACAACATAGTCAGCTGTATATGGAGTTCGCATCGCTTACATCATAGTCCGCGGTTTATAGATTTCGCTACACTGACATAATCGTCCGCTGTATATTGAGTTCGCTAGACTGACATCATCGTCATCCGTATATAGAGTTCGCTACAATGACATCTCAGTCAGCTGTAAATAGAGTCCGCTACACTAACATCATCGTCCGCAGTATATAGAGTGCGCTACTTCATATTTGTAAAGACTGCTCAACACTGACTTAAAAGTCTGCTGTATGAAGAATTAGGTACAATGACATCATAGTCAACTGTGTAAAAACTGCGCTACTCAGACCTCATAGTCAGTTGTATGCAGATTTCGCTACGCTGACAACATAGTCAGTTGTATGAAGATTTCGCTACACTGACATTATAGTCGTCTATGCAAAAACTACGTTTCACTGACATGCTAATCAGATGTATATAGAGTTCGCAACACTGACACCATCGTCAGCTGTATATAGAATACCCTACGTTGATATTTCAGTCAGCTGTATATATAGTTCGGTACACTGCCATCATCGTCCGCTTTATGTAGACTTCACCAAACTGACATCATCGTGTGCTCTATATAGAGTTCACTACATTGACATCTCAGTCAGCTGTATCTAGAGTTCTCTACATTGACATCTCAGTCAGCTATATATAGAGTTCGCTACGCAGATATCATATTCCGCTGTGTTTAGAGTTCACTACATTGACATCTCAGTCAGCTGTATATGAAGTTAGCTACACTGACATCATCGTCCGCTGTTGATCGAGTTCCCTACACTGTCATCATCGTCCGCTGTTGATCGAGTTCCCTACACTGACATCATCGTCCGCTGTATATAGAGTACCCTACGTTGATATTTCAGTCAGCTGTATGTATAGTTCGCTACACTGACATCATCGTCCGCTTTATGTAGAGTTCACCACACTGACATCATCGTGTGCTGCATATAGAGTTCACTACGCAGACATCTCGGTCAGCTGTATAATGAGTACACTACGTTGAAATCATCGTCCGCTGTATATAGAGTTCGCTACACTGACATTATCGTGCGCTGTATAAAATGTTCACTACACCGACATCAGCGTCCGCTGTATATAGAGTTTTCTACATTGACATCTCAGTCAGCTGTAAACAAAGTTCGATACACTAACATCATCGTCCGCTGCATATAGATTTCGCTACACTGACATCATCGCCTGCTGAATATAGAGTTCGCTACATTGACATCTCAGTCAGCTGTATATGAAGTTCGCTACGCCGACATCATCGTCCCCTGTATAATGAGATCACTACATTGACATCTCAGTCAGTTGTGTATAGAGTTCGCTACACTAACATCATCGTCCGCAATATATAGAGTGCGCTACACAGACATAATCATATGTATAAAGACTGCTCACACTGACATTAAGATCTGCTGTATGAAGAATAAGGTACGATGACATCATAGTCAACTGTGTAAAAACTGCGCTACGCTGACCTCATAGTCAGTTTTATGCAGATTTCGCTACGCTGACATCATAGTCAGTTGTATGAAGATTTCGCTCCACTGACATTATAGTCGTCTATGCAAAAACTACGTTCCACTGACATGCTATTCAGCTGTATATAGAGTACGCTACACTGATATCATCGTGCGCTGTATATAGAGTTCACCACACTGACATCATCATGTGCTGTATATAGAGTTCGCTACATTGCCATCTCAGTCAGCTGTATATGAAGTTCGCTACACCGACATCATCGTCCCCTGTATATAGTGATCACTATATTGACAGCTCAGTCAGCTGTATATGAAGTTCGCTACGCTGACATTATCGTCCGCTTTATATAGAGTTTACATTGACATCTCAGTCAGCTGTGTAGAGAGTTCGCTAATATGACATCATCGTCCGCTGTATTTAGATTTCGCTACACTGTCATCATCGTGCGCTGTATATAGAGTTCACCACACTGACATCATCATGTGCTGAATATAGAGTTCGCTACATTGACATCTCAGTCAGCTGTATATAGAGTTCGCTTCATTGACTTCTCAGTCCGCTGTATTTAGAGTTCACTACATGGACATCTCAGTCAGCTGTGTTTGAAGTTCGCTATGCTAACATCATCGTCCGCTCTATATAGAGTTCGCTACACTGACATCATCGTCCGCTCTATATATAGATCACTACATTGACATCTCAGTCAGCTGTATATGATGTTCGCAATGCTAACATCATTTTCCGCTGTATACAGAGTTCGCTACACTAACATCTTCGTCCGCAGCAGTACATAGAGTTCGCTACATTGACATCTCAGT
This sequence comes from Urechis unicinctus, assembly GCA_034190875.2. NCBI lineage: Eukaryota > Metazoa > Annelida > Polychaeta > Xenopneusta > Urechidae > Urechis > Urechis unicinctus. The sequence continues at coordinate 45,547 of JAXDRA010001298.1, forward strand.
CGGCTGTATATGAAGTTCGCTACTCCGACATCATCGTCCCCTGTATATAGTGATCACTATATTGACATCTCAGTCAGCTGTATATGAAGTTCGCTACGCTGACATTATCGTCCGCTGTATATAGAGTTTACATTGACATCTCAGTCAGCTGTGTAGAGAGTTCGCTAATATGACATCATCGTCCGCTGTATATAGAGTTCACTACATTGACATTTCAGTCAGTTGTTTATAGAGTTCGCTACACTGACATCATCGTCCGCTATATGTAGAGTTCACCACACTGACATCATCATGCGCTGTATATAGAGTTTACTACGCAGCATCTCAGTCAGCTGTATATAGAGTACACTACGTTGACATCATCGTCCGCTGTATATTGAGTTCGCTACACTAACATCATCGTCCGCAGTACATAGAGTTCGCTACATTGACATCTCAGTCAGCTGTATATGAAGTTCGCCACGCTGACATCATCTTCCGCTCTATATAGAGTTTACATTGACATCTCAGTCATCTGTATAGAGAGTTCGCTACACTAACATCATCGTTCGCAGTTTATAGAGTGCGCTACACAGACATCATAATCATATTTGTAAAACCTGCTCAACACTGACATACAAGTCTGCTGTATGAAGAATTAGGTACAATGACATCATAGTCAACTGTGTAAAAATGCGCTACGCAGACCTCATAGTCAGTTGTTTGTAGATTTCGCTACGCTGATGTCATAGTCAGTTGTATGTAGATTTCGCTACACTGACATTATAGCCGTCTATGCAAAAACTACTTTTCACTGACATGCTATTCAGCTGTATATAGAGTTCGCAACGCTGACATCATTTTCCGCTGTATATAGAGTTCGCTACACTAACATCATCGTCCGAAGTACATAGAGTTCGCTTCATTGACATCTCAGTCAGCTGTATATAAAGTTCGATACACTAACATCATCGTCCGCTGTTTATAGATTTCGCTACACTGACATCATCTCCCGCTGAATATTGAATTCGCTACATTGACATCTCAGTCAGCTGTATATGAAGTTCGCTACGTCGACATCATCGTCCCCTGTATATAGAGATCACTATATTGACATCTCTGTCAGCCGTATATGAAGTTCGCTACACTGACATCATCGTCCGCCTTATATTGAGTTTACATTGACATCTAAGTCAGCTGTATAGAGAGTTCGCTAATCTGACATCATCGTCCGCAGTATATAGAGTTCACTACACAGACATCATAATCATATATGTAAAGACTGGTCAACACTGACATAAAAGTCTGCTGTATGAAGAATAAGGTAAAATGCCATCATAGTCAACTGTGTAAAAACTCCGCTACGCAGACCTCATAGTCAGTTGTTTGTAGATTTCGCTACGCTGATGTCATAGTCAGTTGTATGTAGATTTCGCTACACTGACATTATAGCCGTCTATGCAAAAAACTACTTTTCACTGACATGCTATTCAGCTGTATCTAGAGTTCGTTACACTGACATCATCGTGCGCTGTATATAGAGTTCACTACACTTACATCATCGTGCGCTGTATTTAGAGTTCACTACATTGACATCTCAGTCAGCTGTATACAAAGTTCGCTACACTAACATCATCGTCCGCTGTTGATCGAGTTCCCTACACTGACATCATCGTCCGCTGTATATAGAGTACCCTACGTTGATATTTCAGTCAGCTGTATGTATAGTTTGCTACACTGACATCATCGTCCGCTTTATGTAGAGTTCACCACACTGACATCATCGTGTGCTGTATATAGAGTTCGCTATGCAGACATCTCGGTCAGCTGTATAATGAGTACACTACATTGACATCATCGTCCGCTGTATATAGAGTTCGCTACACTTACATTATCGTGCTCTGTATAATATGTTCACTACACCGACATCAGCGTCCGCTGTATATAGAGTTCGCTTCATTGACATCTCAGTCCGCTGTATTTAGAGTTCACTACATGGACATCTCAGTCAGCTGTGTTTGAAGTTCGCTATGCTAACATCATCGTCCGCTCTATATAGAGTTCGCTACACTGACATCATCGTCCGCTCTATATATAGATCACTACATTGACATCTCAGTCAGCTGTATATGATGTTCGCAATGCTAACATCATTTTCCGCTGTATACAGAGTTCGCTACACTAACATCTTCGTCCGCAGTACATAGAGTTCGCTACATTGACATCTCAGTCGGCTGTATATGAAGTTCGCTACTCCGACATCATCGTCCCCTGTATATAGTGATCACTATATTGACATCTCAGTCAGCTGTATATGAAGTTCGCTACGCTGACATTATCGTCCGCTGTATATAGAGTTTACATTGACATCTCAGTCAGCTGTGTAGAGAGTTCGCTAATATGACATCATCGTCCGCTGTATATAGAGTTCACTACATTGACATTTCAGTCAGTTGTTTATAGAGTTCGCTACACTGACATCATCGTCCGCTATATGTAGAGTTCACCACACTGACATCATCATGCGCTGTATATATAGAGTTTACTACGCAGCATCTCAGTCAGCTGTATATAGAGTACACTACGTTGACATCATCGTCCGCTGTATATTGAGTTCGCTACACTAACATCATCGTCCGCAGTACATAGAGTTCGCTACATTGACATCTCAGTCAGCTGTATATGAAGTTCGCCACGCTGACATCATCTTCCGCACTATATAGAGTTTACATTGACATCTCAGTCATCTGTATAGAGAGTTCGCTACACTAACATCATCGTTCGCAGTTTATAGAGTGCGCTACACAGACATCATAATCATATTTGTAAAACCTGCTCAACACTGACATAAAAGTCTGCTGTATGAAGAATTAGGTACAATGACATCATAGTCAACTGTGTAAAAATGCGCTACGCAGACCTCATAGTCAGTTGTTTGTAGATTTCGCTACGCTGATGTCATAGTCAGTTGTATGTAGATTTCGCTACACTGACATTATAGCCGTCTATGCAAAAACTACTTTTCACTGACATGCTATTCAGCTGTATATAGAGTTCGCAACGCTGACATCATTTTCCGCTGTATATAGAGTTCGCTACACTAACATCATCGTCCGAAGTACATAGAGTTCGCTTCATTGACATCTCAGTCAGCTGTATATAAAGTTCGATACACTAACATCATCGTCCGCTGTTTATAGATTTCGCTACACTGACATCATCTCCCGCTGAATATTGAATTCGCTACATTGACATCTCAGTCAGCTGTATATGAAGTTCGCTAAGTCGACATCATCGTCCCCTGTATATAGAGATCACTATATTGACATCTCTGTCAGCCGTATATGAAGTTCGCTACACTGACATCATCGTCCGCCTTATATTGAGTTTACATTGACATCTAAGTCAGCTGTATAGAGAGTTCGCTAATCTGACATCATCGTCCGCAGTATATAGAGTTCACTACACAGACATCATAATCATATATGTAAAGACTGGTCAACACTGACATAAAAGTCTGCTGTATGAAGAATAAGGTAAAATGCCATCATAGTCAACTGTGTAAAAACTCCGCTACGCAGACCTCATAGTCAGTTGTTTGTAGATTTCGCTACGCTGATGTCATAGTCAGTTGTATGTAGATTTCGCTACACTGACATTATAGCCGTCTATGCAAAAACTACTTTTCACTGACATGCTATTCAGCTGTATCTAGAGTTCGTTACACTGACATCATCGTGCGCTGTATATAGAGTTCACTACACTTACATCATCGTGCGCTGTATTTAGAGTTCACTACATTGACATCTCAGTCAGCTGTATACAAAGTTCGCTACACTAACATCATCGTCCGCTGTTGATCGAGTTCCCTACACTGACATCATCGTCCGCTGTATATAGAGTACCCTACGTTGATATTTCAGTCAGCTGTATGTATAGTTTGCTACACTGACATCATCGTCCGCTTTATGTAGAGTTCACCACACTGACATCATCGTGTGCTGTATATAGAGTTCGCTATGCAGACATCTCGGTCAGCTGTATAATGAGTACACTACATTGACATCATCGTCCGCTGTATATAGAGTTCGCTACACTTACATTATCGTGCTCTGTATAATATGTTCACTACACCGACATCAGCGTCCGCTGTATATAGAGTTTTCTACATTGACATCTCAGTCAGCTGTAAACAAAGTTCGATACACTAACATAATCGTCCGCTGTTGATCGAGTTCCCTACACTGACATCATCGTCCGCTGTATATAGAGTACCCTATGTTGATATTTCAGTAAGCTGTATATATAGTTCGCTACACTGACATCATCGTCCGCTTTATGTAGAGTTCACCACACTGACATCATCGTGTGCTGTATATAGAGTTCGCTACACTGACATCATCGTGCGCTGTATAAAATGTTAACTACACTGACATCAGCGTCCGCTGTATATAGAATTCACTACATTGACATCTCTGTCAGCTGTATATGAAGCTCGCTACGCTGACATCATCGTCCGCTGTATATAGAGTTTACATTGACATCTCAGTCAGCTGTATAGAGAGTTCGCTAATCTGACATCATCATGCGCTGTATATAGAGTTCACTACGCAGCATCTCAGTCAGCTGTATATAGAGTACACTACTTTGACATCATTGTCCGCTGTACATAGAGTTCGCTACACTGACATCATCGTGCGCTTTATATAATGTTCACTACACTGACATCATAGTCTGCAGTATATAGAGTTCACTTCATTGACATCTCAGTCAGCTGTATATAAAGTTCGATACACTAACATCATCGTCCGCTGTTTATAGATTTCGCTACACTGACATCATCTCCCGCTGAATATTGAATTCGCTACATTGACATCTCAGTCAGCTGTATATGAAGTTCGCTACGTCGACATCATCGTCCCCTGTATATAGAGATCACTATATTGACATCTCTGTCAGCCGTATATGAAGTTCGCTACACTGACATCATCGTCCGCCTTATATAGAGTTTACATTGACATCTCAGTCAGCTGTATAGAGAGTTCGTTAATCTGACATCATCGTCCGCTGTATATAGAGTTCACTGCACAGACATCATAATCATATGTGTAAAGACTGCTCAACACTGACATAAAAGTCTGCTGTATGAAGAATAAGGTACAATGCCATCATAGTCAACTGTGTAAAAACTCCGCTACGCAGACCTCATAGTCAGTTGTATGTAGATTTCGCAACGCTGACGTCATAGTCAGTTGTATGTAGATTTCGCTACACTGACATTATAGTCGTCAATGCAAAAACTACTTTTCACTGACATGCTATTCAGCTGTATTTAGAGTTTGCTACACTGACATCATCGTCCGCTGTACATAGAGTTCGCTACACTACCATCATCGTCCGCTGTATATAGAGTTCGCTACACTGATATCATCGTCCGCTGTATATAGAGTTCGCTACATTGACATCTCAGTCCGCTGTATATAGAGTTCGCTAAGCTAACATTATTGTCCGCTGTATATAGAGTTTTTTTCTACATTAACATCTCAGTCGGCTGGATATGAATTTCGCTACGCTGACCTCATCGTCCGCTGTATATAGAGTTCACTACATTGACATCTCAGTCAGCTGTATATGACGTTCGCTACGCTGACAACATAGTCAGCTGTATATGGAGTTCGCATCGCTTACATCATAGTCCGCGGTTTATAGATTTCGCTAGACTGACATAATCGTCCGCTGTATATTGAGTTCGCTAGACTGACATCATCGTCAGCCGTATATAGAGTTCGCTACAATGACATCTCAGTCAACTGTATATAGAGTTCACTACATTGACATCTCAGTCAGCTGTAAATAGAGTCCGCTACACTAGCATCATCGTCCGCAGTATATAGAGTGCGCTACTTCATATGTGTAAAGACTGCTCAACACTGACTTAAAAGTCTGCTGTATGAAGAATTAGGTACAATGACATCATAGTCAACTGTGTAAAAACTGCGCTACTCAGACCTCATAGTCAGTTGTATGCAGATTTCGCTACGCTGACAACATAGTCAGTTGTATGAAGATTTCGCTACACTGACATTATAGTCGTCTATGCAAAAACTACGTTTCACTGACATGCTAATCAGATGTATATAGAGTTCGCAACACTGACACCATCGTCAGCTGTATATAGAATACCCTACGTTGATATTTCAGTCAGCTGTATATATAGTTCGGTACACTGACATCATAGTCCGCTGTATATAGAGTACCCTACGTTGATATTTCAGTCAGCTGTATATATAGTTCGCTACACTGCCATCATCGTCCGCTTTATGTAGACTTCACCACACTGACATCATCGTGTGCTCTATATAGAGTTCACTACATTGACATCTCAGTCAGCTGTATCTATAGTTCTCTACATTGACATCTCAGTCAGCTATATATAGAGTTCGCTACGCAGATATCATATTCCGCTGTGTTTAGAGTTCACTACACTGACATCTCAGTCAGCTGTATATGAAGTTCGCAACGCTGACATCATTTTCCGCTGTATATAGAGTTCGCTACACTAACATCATCGTCCGCAGTACATAGAGTTCGCTTCATTGACATCTCAGTCAGCTGTATATAAAGTTCGATACACTAACATCATCGTCCGCTGTTTATAGATTTCGCTACACTGACATCATCTCCCGCTGAATATTGAATTCGCTACATTGACATCTCAGTCAGCTGTATATGAAGTTAGCTACGCTGACATCATCGTCCGCTGTTGATCGAGTTCCCTACACTGACATCATCGTCCGCTGTTGATCGAGTTCCCTACACTGACATCATCGTCCGCTGTTGATCGAGTTCCCTACACTGACATCATCGTCCGCTGTTGATCGAGTTCCCTACACTGACATCATCGTCCGCTGTATATAGAGTACCCTACGTTGATATTTCAGTCAGCTGTATGTATAGTTCGCTACACTGACATCATCGTCCGCTTTATGTAGAGTTCACCACACTGACATCATCGTGTGCTGCATATAGAGTTCACTACGCAGACATCTCGGTCAGCTGTATAATGAGTACACTACGTTGACATCATCGTCCGCTGTATATAGAGTTCGCTACACTGACATTATCGTGCGCTGTATAAAATGTTCACTACACCGACATCAGCGTCCGCTGTATATAGAGTTTTCTACATTGACATCTCAGTCAGCTGTAAACAAAGTTCGATACACTAACATCATCGTCCGCTGCATATAGATTTCGCTACACTGACATCATCGCCTGCTGAATATAGAGTTCGCTACATTGACATCTCAGTCAGCTGTATATGAAGTTCGCTACGCCGACATCATCGTCCCCTGTATAATGAGATCACTACATTGACATCTCAGTCAGTTGTGTATAGAGTTCGCTACACTAACATCATCGTCCGCAATATATAGAGTGCGCTACACCGACATAATCATATGTATAAAGACTGCTCACACTGACATTAAGATCTGCTGTATGAAGAATAAGGTACGATGACATCATAGTCAACTGTGTAAAAACTGCGCTACGCTGACCTCATAGTCAGTTTTATGCAGATTTCGCTACGCTGACATCATAGTCAGTTGTATGAAGATTTCGCTCCACTGACATTATAGTCGTCTATGCAAAAACTACGTTCCACTGACAAGCTATTCAGCTGTATATAGAGTACGCTACACTGCCATCATCGTGCGCTGTATATAGAGTTCACCACACTGACATCATCATGTGCTGTATATAGAGTTCGCTACATTGCCATCTCAGTCAGCTGTATATGAAGTTCGCTACACCGACATCATCGTCCCCTGTATATAGTGATCACTATATTGACAGCTCAGTCAGCTGTATATGAAGTTCGCTACGCTGACATTATCGTCCGCTTTATATAGAGTTTACATTGACATCTCAGTCAGCTGTGTAGAGAGTTCGCTAATATGACATCAGCGTCCGCTGTATATAGAGTTCACTACATTGACATTTCAGTCAGTTGTATATAAAGTTCGCTACACTGACATCATCGTTCGCTATACGTAGAGTTCACCACACTGACATCATCATGCGCTGTATAATAGAGTTTACTACGCAGCATCTCAGTCAGCTGCATATAGAGTACACTACGTTGACATCATCGTCCGCTGTACATAGAGTTCGCTACACTGACATCTTCGTCCACTGTATATAGAGTTCACTTCATTGACATCTCAGTCAGCGGTATATAAAGTTCGATACACTAACATCATCGTCCGCTGTTTGTAGATTTCGCTACTCTGACATCATCTTCCGCTGAATTTAGAATTCGCTACATTGACATCTCAGTCAGCTGTATATGAAGTTCGCTAAGCCGACCTCATCGTCCCCTGTACATAGATATCACTATATTGACATCTCAGTCAGCTGTATATGAAGTTCGCTACGCTGACATCATCGTCCGCTGTATGTAGAGTTTACATTGACATCTCAGTCAGCTGTATAGAGAGTTCGCTAATCTGACATCATCGTCCGCTGTATATAGAGTTCACTACATTGACATTTCAGTCATTTTTATATAGGGTTCGCTACACTGACATCATCGTCCGCTGTATGTAGAGTTTACTACGCAGCATCTCAGTCAGCTGTATATAGAGTACGCTACGTTGACATCATCGTCCGCTGTATATTGAGTTCGCTACACTAACATCAACGTCCGCAGTACATAGAGTTCGCTACATTGACATCTCAGTCAGCTGTATATGAAGTTCGCCACGCTGACATCATCTTCCGCTGTATATAGAGTTTACATTGTCATCTCAGTCAGCTGTATAGAGTGTTCGCTACACTAACATCATCGTTCGCAGTTTATTGAGTGCGCTACACAGACATCATAATCATATTTGTAAAGCCTGCTCAACACTGACATAAAAATCTGCTGTATGAAGAATTAGGTACAATGACATCATAGTCAACTGTGTAAAAACTGCGCTACGCAGACCTCATAGTCAGTTGTGTGTAGATTTCGCTACGCTGATGTCATAGTCAGTTGTATGTAGATTTCGCTACGCTGACATTATAGCCGTCTATGCAAAAACTACTTTTCACTGACATGCTATTCAGCTGTATATAGAGTACGCTACACTGACATCATCGTGCGCTGTATATAGAGTTCACCACACTGACATCATCGTGTGCTGTATATAGAGTTCACTACATTGACATCTCAGTTATCTGATTTTAAGTTCGTTACACTAACATCATCGTCCGCTTTTGATTGAGATCGCTACACCGACATCATCGTCCGCAGAATATAGAGTTCGCTACATTGACATCTCAGTAAGCTGTACATAGAGTTCGCTTCATTGACATCTCAGTCCGCTGTATTTAGAGTTCACTACATGGACATCTCAGTCAGCTGTGTTTGAAGTTCGCTATGCTAACATCATCGTCCGCTCTATATAGAGTTCGCTACACTGTCATCATCGTGCGCTGTATATAGAGTTCACTACATTGACATCTCAGTCGGCTGTATATAGAGTTCGCTACGCTGATATCATATTCCGCTGTATTTAGAGTTCACTACATGGACATCTCAGTCAGCTGTGTTTGAAGTTCGCTATGCTAACACTATCGTCCGCTGTATATAGAGTTTACTTTGACATCTCAGTCAGCTGTGTAGAGAGTTCGCTACTATGACATCATCGTCCGCTGTATATAGAGTTCACTACATTGACATTTCTGTCAGTTGTATATAAAGTTTGCTACACTGACATCATCGTCCGCTAAAAGTAGAGTTCACCACACTGACATCATCATTTGCTGTATATAGAGTTTACTACGCAGCATCTCAGTCAGCTGTATATAGAGTACACTACGTTGACATCATCGTCCGCTGTACATAGAGTTCGCTACACTGACATCATCGTCCACTGTATATAGAGTTCACTTCATTGACATCTCAGTCAGCGGTATATAAAGTTCGATACACTAACATCATCGTCCGCTGTTTATAGATTTCGCTACTCTGACATCATCTTCCGCTGAATATAGAATTCGCTACATTGACATCTCAGTCAGCTGTATATGAAGTTCGCTAAGCCGACCTCATCGTCCCCTGTACATAGATATCACTATATTGACATCTCAGTCAGCTGTATATGAAGTTCGCTACGCTGACATCATCGTCCGCTGTATGTAGAGTTTACATTGACATCTCAGTCAGCTGTATAGAGAGTTCGCTAATCTGACATCATCGTCCGCTGTATGTAGAGTTCACTACATTGACATTTCAGTCATTTGTATATAGGGTTCGCTACACTGACATCATCGTCCGCTATATGTAGAGTTCACCACACTGACATCATCTTGCGCTGTATATAGAGTTTACTACGCAGCATCTCAGTCAGCTGTATATAGAGTACACTACGTTGACATCATCGTCCGCTGTATATAGAGTTCGCTACACTAACATCATCGTCCGCAGTACATAGAGTTCGCTAGATTGACATCTCAGTCAGCTGTATATGAATTTCGCCACGCTGACATCATCTTCCGCTGTATATAGAGTTTACATTGACATCTCAGTCAGCTGTATAGAGATTTCGCTACACTAACATCATCGTTCGCAGTTTATAGAGTGCGCTTCACAGACATCATAATCATATTTGTAAAGCCTGCTCAACACTGACATAAAAGTCTGCTGTATGAAGAATTAGGTACAATGACATCATAGTCAACTGTGTAAAAACTGCGCTACGCAGACCTCATAGTCAGTTGTTTGTAGATTTCGCTACGCTGATGTCATAGTCAGTTGTATGTAGATTTCGCTACGCTGACATTATAGCCGTCTATGCAAAAACTACTTTTCACTGACATGCTATTCAGCTGTATATAGAGTACGCTACACTGCCATCATCGTGCGCTGTATATAGAGTTCATCACACTGACATCATCGTGTGCTGTATATAGAGTTCACTACATTGACATCTCAGTCAGCTGATTTTAAGTTCGTTACACTAACATCATCGTCCGCTTTTGATTGAGTTCGCTACACCGACATCATCGAGTTCGCTACATTGACATCTCAGTCAGCTGCATATAGAGTTCGCTTCATTGACATCTCAGTCCGTATATAGAGTTCGCTATGCTACATCATGACATCTATAGAGTCTAGCTGCATCATCGTGCGCTGAGTTAGCTTCATTGACATCTCAGTCCGCTGTATATTTTCGCTAGACATATTTCATTTAGAGTTCACTACATGGACATCTCAGTCAGCTGTTTTTGAAGTTCGCTATGCTAACATCATCGTCCGCTCTATATAGAGTTCGCTACACTGACATCATCGTCCGCTCTATATATAGATCACTACATTGACATCTCAGTCAGCTGTATATGATGTTCGCAACGCTAACATCATTTTCCGCTGTATACAGAGTTCGCTACACTAACATCATCGTCCGCAGTACATAGAGTTCGCTACATTGACATCTCAGTCGGCTGTATATGAAGTTCGCTACTCCGACATCATCGTCCCCTGTATATAGTGATCACTATATTGACATCTCAGTCAGCTGTATATGAAGTTCGCTACGCTGACATTATCGTCCGCTGTATATAGAGTTTACATTGACATCTCAGTCAGCTGTGTAGAGAGTTCGCTAATATGACATCATCGTCCGTATATAGAGTTCACTACATTGACATTTCAGTCAGTTCGCTACACTGACATCATCGTGTATATAGAGAGTTGACATCTCACGCTGTATATATGACATGACATCATCAGTCCGCTGTATATAGAGTCACTACATTGACATCATCAGTCAGCTGTATAGAGAGTTCGCTACACTAGACATCATCATTTCAGTCAGCTGTATATAGAGTTCGCTACGCTGACACATCGTTCCGCATCATCGTGTATAGAGAGTTCGTACATATAGAGTTTAGTGCGCTACACAGACATCATAATCAGTTTTGCTCAACATGACACTGACATAAAAGTTCGCTACATTGTCAGTGCTGTATATGAAGTTCGCCAAGAATCTTCCGCTGTTATAGAGTTTACAATGACATCATCATGTATAGTCTAACATCATCGTTCGCAGTTTATAGAGTGCGCTACACAGACATCATAATCATATTTGTAAAGCCTGCTCAACACTGACATAAAAGTCTGCGCTAATTAGGACAATGACATCATAGTCAACTGTGTAAAAATGCGCTACGCAGACCTCATAGTCAGTTGTATGTAGATTTCGCTACACTGATATTATAGCCGTCTATGCAAAAACTACTTTTCACTGACATGCTATTCAGCTGTATATAGAGTTCGCAACGCTGACATCATTTTTCGCTGTATATAGAGTTCGCTACACTAACATCATCGTCCGCAGTACATAGAGTTCGCTTCATTGACATCTCAGTCAGCTGTATATAAAGTTCGATACACTAACATCATCGTCCGCTGTTTATAGATTTCGCTACACTGACATCATCTCCCGCTGAATATTGAATTCGCTACATTGACATCTCAGTCAGCTGTATATGAAGTTCGCTACGTCGACATCATCGTCCCCTGTATATAGAGATCACTATATTGACATCTCTGTCAGCGTATATGAAGTTCGCTACACTGACATCATCGTCCGCCTTATATTGAGTTTACATTGACATCTAAGTCAGCTGTATAGAGAGTTCGCTAATCTGACATCATCGTCCGCAGTATATAGAGTTCACTACACAGACATCATAATCATATATGTAAAGACTGATCAACACTGACATAAAAGTCTGCTGTATGAAGAATAAGGTAAAATGCCATCATAGTCAACTGTGTAAAAACTCCGCTACGCAGACCTCATAGTCAGTTGTTTGTAGATTTCGCTACGCTGATGTCATAGTCAGTTGTATGTAGATTTCGCTACACTGACATTATAGCCGTCTATGCAAAAACTACTTTTCACTGACATGCTATTCAGCTGTATATAGAGTTCGCTACACTGACATCATCGTGCGCTGTATATAGAGTTCACTACACTTACATCATCGTGCGCTGTATTTAGAGTTCACTACATTGACATCTCAGTCAGCTGTATACAAAGTTCGCTACACTAACATCATCGTCCGCTGTTGATCGAGTTCCCTACACTGACATCATCGTCCGCTGTATATAGAGTTCACTACATTGACATTTCAGTCAGTTGTATATAGAGTTCGCTACACTGACATCATCGTCCGCTATATGTAGGGTTCACCACACTGACATCATTGTGTGCTGCATATAGAGTTCACTACGCAGACATCTCGGTCAGCTGTATGATGAGTACACTACGTTGACATCATCGTCCGCTGTATATAGAGTTCACTACACTGACATTATCGTGCGCTGTATATAATGTTCACTACACCGACATCAGCGTCCGCTGTATATAGAGTTTTCTACATTGACATCTCAATCAGCTGTAAACAAAGTTCGATACACTAACATCATCGTCCGCTGCATATTGATTTCGCTACACTGACATCATCGTGTGCTGTATATAGAGTTCACTACATTGACATCTCAGTCAGCTGATTTTAAGTTCGTTACACTAACATCATCGTCCGCTTTTGATCGAGTTCGCTACACCGACATCATCGTCCGCAGAATATAGAGTTCGCTACATTGACATCTCAGTCAGCTGTACATAGAGTTCGCTTCATTGACATCTCAGTCCGCTGTATTTGGAGTTCACTACATGGACATCTCAGTCAGCTGTGTTTGAAGTTCGCAATGCTAACATCATCGTCCGCTCTATATAGAGTTCGCTACACTGTCATCATCGTGCGCTGTATATAGAGTTCACTACATAGACAACTCAGTCGGCTGTATATAGAGTTCGCTACGCTGATATCATATTCCGCTGTATTTAGAGTTCACTACATGGACATCTCAGTCAGCTGTGTTTGAAGTTCGCTATGCTAACATTATCGTCCGCTGTATATAGAGTATACTTTGACATCTCAGTCAGCTGTGTAGAGAGTTCACTAATATGACATCATCGTCCGCTGTATATAGAGTTCACGACATTGACATTTCAGTCAGTTGTATATAAAGTTTGCTACACTGACATCATCGTCCGCTAAAAGTAGAGTTCACCACACTGACATCATCATGCGCTGTATATAGAGTTTACTACGCAGCATCTCAGTCAGCTGTATATAGAGTACACTACGTTGACATCATCGTCCGCTGTACATAGAGTTCGCTACTCTGACATCATCGTCCGCAGTACATAGAGTTCGCTACATTGACATCGCAATCAGCTGTATATGAAGTTCGCCACGCTGACATCATCTTCCGCTGTATATAGAGTTTACATTGACATCTCAGTCAGCTGTATAGAGAGTTTGCTACACTAACATCATCGTTCGCAGTTTATAGAGTGCGCTACACAGACATCATAATCATATTTGTAAAGCCTGCTCAACACTGACATAAAAGTCTGCTGTATGAAGAATTAGGTACAATGACATCATAGTCAACTGTGTAAAAATGCGCTACGCAGACCTCATAGTCAGTTGTTTGTAGATTTCGCTACGCTGATGTCATAGTCAGTTGTATGTAGATTTCGCTACACTGACATTATAGCCGTCTATGCAAAAACTACTTTTCACTGACATGCTATTCAGCTGTATATAGAGTTCGCTACACTGACATCATCGTGCGCTGTATATAGAGTTCACTACACTTACATCATCGTGCGCTGTATTTAGAGTTCACTACATTGACATCTCAGTCAGCTGTATACAAAGTTCGCTACACTAACATCATCGTCCGCTGTTGATCGAGTTCCCTACACTGACATCATCGTCCGCTGTATATAGAGTACCCCACGTTGATATTTCAGTCAGCTGTATGTATAGTTCGCTACACTGACATCATCGTCCGCTTTATGTAGAGATCACCACACTGACATCATCGTGTGCTGCATATAGAGTTCACTACGCAGACATCTCGGTCAGCTGTATAATGAGTACACTACGTTGACATCATCGTCCGCTGTATATAGAGTTCGCTACACTGACATTATCGTGCGCTGTATAAAATGTTCACTACACCGACATCAGCGTCCGCTGTATATAGAGTTTTCTACATTGACATCTCAGTCAGCTGTAAACAAAGTTCGATACACTAACATCATCGCCTGCTGAATATAGAGTTCGCTACATTGACATCTCAGTCAGCTGTATATGAAGTTCGCTACGCTGACATCATCGTCCCCTGTATAATGAGATCACTATGTTGATATCTCAGTCAGCTGTATATGAAGTTCTCTACGCTGACAACATAGTCAGCTGTACAGAGATTTTACTACACTAACATCTCAGTGAGCTATATAAAGAGTTCGCATCGCTTCGATCATAGTCCGCGGTTTATAGATTTCGCTAGACTGATATAATCGTCCGCTGTATATAGGTTTCGCTACACTGACATCATCGTCTGCTGAATATAGAGTTCACTACATTGACATCTCAGTCAGCTGTATATAGAGTTCGCTACGCTGATATCATATTCCGCTGTATTTAGATTTCACTACATGGACATCTGTCAGCTGTGTTTGAAGTACGCTATGCTAACATCATCGTCCGCTCTATATAGAGTTCGCTACAATGACATCATCGTGCACTGTATATAGAGTTCACTACATTGACATCTCAGTCAGCTGTATATGAAGTTCGCAACGCTGACATCATTTTCCGCTGTATATAGAGTTCGCTACACTAACATCATCGTCCGCAGTACATAGAGTTCGCTACATTGACATCTCAGTCAGCTGTATATGAAGTTCGCTACGCCGACATCATCGTCCCCTGTATATAGTGATCACTATATTGACATCTCAGTCAGCTGTATATGAAGTTCGCTACGCTGACATTATCGTCCGCTGTATATAGAGTTTACATTGACATCTCAGTCAGCTGTGTAGAGAGTTCGCTAATATGACATCATCGTCCGCTGTATATAGAGTTCACTACATTGACATTTCAGTCAGTTGAATATAGAGTTCGCTACACTGACATCATCGTCCACTGTATATAGAGTTCACTTCATTGACATCTCAGTCAGCGGTATATAAAGTTCGATACACTAACATCATCGTCCGCTGTTTATAGATTTCGCTACACTGACATCATCTCCCGCTGAATATTGAATTCGCTACATTGACATCTCAGTCAGCTGTATATGAAGTTCGCTACGTCGACATCATCGTCCCCTGTATATAGAGATCACTATATTGACATCTCTGTCAGCCGTATTTGAAGTTCGCTACACTGACATCATCGTCCGCCTTTTATAGAGTTTACATTGACATCTCAGTCAGCTGTATAGAGAGTTCGCTAATCTGACATCATCGTTCGCTGTATATAGAGTTCACTACACAGACATCATAATCATATATGTAAAGACTGCTCAACGCTGACATAAAAGTCTGCTGTATGAAGAATAAGGTACAATGCCATCATAGTCAATTGTGTAAAAACTCCGCTACGCAGACCTCATAGTCAGTTGTATGTAGATTTCGCTACGCTGACGTCATAGTCAGTTGTATGTAGATTTCGCTACACTGACATTATAGTCGTCAATGCAAAAACTACTTTTCACTGACATGCTATTCAGCTGTATATAGAGTTCGCTACACTGACATCATCGTCCGCTGTACATAGAGTTCGCTACACTACCATCATCGTCCGCTGTATATAGAGTTCGCTACACTGATATCATAGTCCGCTGTATATAGAGTTCGCTGCATTGACATCTCAGTCCGCTGTATATAGAGTTCGCTATGCTAACATTATTGTCCGCTGTATATAGAGTTTTCTACATTAACATCTCAGTCGGCTGGATATGAATTTCGCTACGCTGACCTCATCGTCCGCTGTATATAGAGTTCACTACATTGACATCTCAGTCAGCTGTATATGACGTTCGCTACGCTGACAACATAGTCAGCTGTATATAGTGATCACTATATTGACATCTCAGTCAGCTGTATATGAAGTTCGCTACACTAACATCATCGTCCGCTGTATATAGAGTTCACTACATTGACATTTCAGTCAGTTGAATATAGAGTTCGCTACACTGACATCATCGTCCGCTATATGTAGAGTTCACCACACTGACATCATCTTGCGCTGTATATAGAGTTTATTACGCAGCATCTCAGTCAGCTGTATATAGAGTACACTACGTTGACATCCTCGTCCGCTGTACATAGAGTTCGCTACACTGACATCATCGTGCGCTTTATATAATGTTCACTACACTGACATCATCGTCCGCTGTATATAGAGTTCACTTCATTGACACCTCAGTCAGCTGTATATAAAGTTCGATACACTAACATCATCGTCAGCTGTTTATTGATTTCGCTACACTGACATCATCTCCCGCTGAATATTGAATTCGCTACATTGACATCTCAGTCAGCTGTATATGAAGTTCGCTACGTCGACATCATCGTCCCCTGTATATAGAGATCACTATATTGACATCTCTGTCAGCCGTATATGAAGTTCGCTACACTGACATCATCGTCCGCCTTTTATAGAGTTTACATTGACATCTCAGTCAGCTGTATAGAGAGTTCGCTAATCTGACATCATCGTCCGCTGTATATAGAGTTCACTACACAGACATCATAATCATATATGTAAAGACTGCTCAACACTGACATAAAAGTCTGCTGTATGAAGAATAAGGTACAATGCCATCATAGTCAACTGTGTAAAAACTCCGCTACGCAGACCTCATAGTCAGTTGTATGTAGATTTCGCTACGCTGACGTCATAGTCAGTTGTATGTAGATTTCGCTACACTGACATTATAGTCGTCAATGCAAAAACTACTTTTCACTGACATGCTATTCAGCTGTATATAGAGTTCGCTACACTGACATCATCGTCCGCTGTACATAGAGTTCGCTACTCTACCATCATCGTCCGCTGTATATAGAGTTCGCTACACTGATATCATAGTCCGCTGTATATAGAGTTCGCTGCATTGACATCTCAGTCCGCTGTATATAGAGTTCCCTATGCTAACATTATTGTCCGCTGTATATAGAGTTTTCTAAATTAACATCTCAGTCGGCTGGATATGAATTTCGCTACGCTGACCTCATAGTCCGCTGTATATAGAGTTCACTACATTGACATCTCAGTCAGCTGTATATGACGTTCGCTACGCTGACAACATAGTCAGCTGTATATGGAGTTCGCATCGCTTACATCATAGTCCGCGGTTTATAGATTTCGCTACACTGACATAATCGTCCGCTGTATATTGAGTTCGCTAGACTGACATCATCGTCAGCCGTATATAGAGTTCGCTACAATGACAATCTCAGTCAGCTGTATATAGAGTTCACTACATTGACATCTCAGTCAGCTGTATATAGAGTTCGCTACACTTACATCATCGTCCGCAGTATATAGAGTGCGCTACTTCATAAGTGTGAAGACTGCTCAACACTGACTTAAAAGTCTGCTGTATGAAGAAATAGATACAATGACATCATAGTCAACTGTGTAAAAACTGAGCTACGCAGACCTCATAGTCAGTTGTATGCAGATTTCGCTACGCTGACAACATAGTCAGTTGTATGAAGATTTCGCTACACTGACATTATAGTCGTCTATGCAAAAACTACGTTCCACTGACATGCTATTCAGCTGTATATAGAGTACGCTACACTAACATCATCGTGCGCTGTATATAGAGTTCACCACACTAACATCATCGTGCGCTGTATATAGAGTTCACCACACTGACATCATCGTGTGCTGTATATAGAGTTCGCTACATTGACATCTCAGTCAGCTGTATATGAAGTTCGCTACGCCGACATCATCGTCCCCTGTATAATGAGATCACTATGTTGACATCTCAGTCAGCTGTATATTAAGTTCTCTACGCTGACAACATAGTCAGCTGTACAGAGATTTTACTACACTGACATCTCAGTCTGCTATACATAGAGTTCGCATCGCTTCGATCATAGTCCGCGGTTTATAGATTTCTCTACACTGACATGATCGTCCGCTGTATATAAAGTTCGCTAGACTGACATCATCGTCAGCCGTATATAGAGTTCGCTACACTGACATCATCGTCCGCTATATGTAGAGTTCACCACACTGACATCATCATGCGCTGTATATAGAGTTTACTACGCAGCATCTCAGTCAGCTGTATATAGATTACACTACGTTGACATCATCGTCCGCTGTATATTGAGTTCGCTACACTAACATCATCGTCCGCAGTACATAGAGTTCGCTAGATTGACATCTCAGTCAGCTGTATATGAAGTTCGCCACGCTGACATCATCTTCCGCTGTATATAGAGTTTACATTGACATCTCAGTCAGCTGTATAGAGAGTTCGCTACACTAACATCATCGTTCGCAGTTTATAGAGTGCGCTACACAGACATCATAATCATATTTGTAAAGCCTGCTCAACACTGACATAAAAGTCTGCTGTATGAAGAATTAGGTACAATGGCATCATAGTCAACTGTGTAAAAATGCGCTACGCAGACCTCATAGTCAGTTGTTTGTAGATTTCGCTACGCTGATGTCATTGTCAGTTGTATGTAGATTTCGCTACACTGACATTATAGCCGTCTATGCAAAAACTACTTTTCACTGACATGCTATTCAGCTGTATATAGAGTTCGCTACACTGACATCATCGTGCGCTGTATATAGAGTTCACTACACTTACATCATCGTGCGCTGTATTTAGAGTTCACTACATTGACATCTCAGTCAGCTGTATACAAAGTTCGCTACACTAACATCATCGTCCGCTGTTGATCGAGTTCCCTACACTGACATCATCGTCCGCTGTATATAGAGTACCCTACGTTGATATTTCAGTCAGCTGTATGTATAGTTCGCTACACTGACATCATCGTCCGCTTTATGTAGAGTTCACCACACTGACATCATCGTGTGCTGCATATAGAGTTCACTACGCAGACATCTCGGTCAGCTGTATAATGAGTACACTACGTTGACATCATCGTCCGCTGTACATAGAATTCGCTACACTGACATTATCGTGCGCTGTATAAAATGTTCACTACACCGACATCAGCGTCCGCTGTATATAGAGTTCGCTACACTAACATCATCGTCTGCAGTACATAGAGTTCGCTACATTGACATCTCAGTCAGCTGTAAACAAAGTTCGATACACTAACATCATCGTCCGCTGCATATAGATTTCGCTACACTGACATCATCGTCTGCTGAATATTGAAATCGCTACATTGACATCTCAGTCAGCTGTATATGAAGTTCGCTACGCCGACATCATCGTCCCCTGTATTATGAGATCACTATGTTGATATCTCAGTCAGCTGTATATGAAGTTCTCTACGCTGACAACATAGTCAGCTGTACAGAGATTTTACTACACTGACATCTCAGTGAGCTATATAAAGAGTACGCATCGCTTCGATCATAGTCCGCGGTTTATAGATTTCGCTACACTGATATAATCGTCCGCTGTATATAGATTTCGCTACACTGACATCATCGTCTGCTGAATATAGAGTTCACTACATTGACATCTCAGTCAGCTGTATATAGAGTTCGCTACGCTGATTTCATATTCCGCTGTATTTAGAGTTCACTTCATGGACATCTCAGTCAGCTGTGTTTGAAGTACGCTATGCTAACATCATCGTCCGCTCTATATAGAGTTCGCTACACTAACATCATCGTCTGCAGTACATAGAGTTCGCTACATTGACATCTCAGTCAGCTGTATATGAAGTTCGCTACGCCGACATCATCGTCCCCTGTATATAGTGATCACTATATTGACATCTCAGTCAGCTGTATATGAAGTTCGCTACACTAACATCATCGTCCGCTGTATATAGAGTTCACTACATTGACATTTCAGTCAGTTGAATATAGAGTTCGCTACACTGACATCATCGTCCGCTATATGTAGAGTTCACCACACTGACATCATCATGCGCTGTATATAGAGTTTATTACGCAGCATCTCAGTCAGCTGTATATAGAGTACACTACGTTGACATCCTCGTCCGCTGTACATAGAGTTCGCTACACTGACATCATCGTGCGCTTTATATAATGTTCACTACACTGACATCATCGTCCGCTGTATATAGAGTTCACTTCATTGACACCTCAGTCAGCTGTATATAAAGTTCGATACACTAACATCATCGTCAGCTGTTTATTGATTTCGCTACACTGACATCATCTCCCGCTGAATATTGAATTCGCTACATTGACATCTCAGTCAGCTGTATATGAAGTTCGCTACGTCGACATCATCGTCCCCTGTATATAGAGATCACTATATTGACATCTCTGTCAGCCGTATATGAAGTTCGCTCCACTGACATCATCGTCCGCCTTTTGTAGAGTTTACATTGACATCTCAGTCAGCTGTATAGAGAGTTCGCTAATCTGACATCATCGTCCGCTGAATATAGAGTTCACTACACAGACATCATAATCATATATGTAAAGACTGCTCAACACTGACATAAAAGTCTGCTGTATGAAGAATAAGGTACAATGCCATCATAGTCAACTGTGTAAAAACTCCGCTACGCAGACCTCATAGTCAGTTGTATGTAGATTTCGCTACCCTGACGTCATAGTCAGTTGTATGTAGATTTCGCTACACTGACATTATAGTCGTCAATGCAAAAACTACTTTTCACTGACATGCTATTCAGCTGTATATAGAGTTCGCTACACTACCATCATCGTCCGCTGTATATAGAGTTCGCTACACTGATATCATAGTCCGCTGTATATAGAGTTCGCTGCATTGACATCTCAGTCCGCTGTATATAGAGTTCGCTATGCTAACATTATTGTCCGCTGTATATAGAGTTTTCTACATTAACATCTCAGTCGGCTGGATATGAATTTCGCTAAGCTGACCTCATCGTCCGCTGTATATAGAGTTCACTACATTGACATCTCAGTCAGCTGTATATGACGTTCGCTACGCTGACAACATAGTCAGCTGTATATGGAGTTCGCATCGCTTACATCATAGTCCGCGGTTTATAGATTTCGCTACACTGACATAATCGTCCGCTTTATATTGAGTTCGCTAGACTGACATCATCGTCAGCCGTATATAGAGTTCGCTACAATGACAATCTCAGTCAGCTGTATATAGAGTTCACTACATTGACATCTCAGTCAGCTGTATATAGAGTTCGCTACACTTACATCAACGTCCGCAGTATATAGAGTGCGCTACTTCATAAGTGTGAAGACTGCTCAACACTGACTAAAAAGTCTGCTGTATGAAGAAATAGATACAATGACATCATAGTCAACTGTGTAAAAACTGAGCTACGCAGACCTCATAGTCAGTTGTATGCAGATTTCGCTACGCTGACAACATAGTCAGTTGTATGAAGATTTCGCTACACTGACATTATAGTCGTCTATGCAAAAACTACGTTCCACTGACATGCTATTCAGCTGTATATAGAGTACGCTACACTAACATCATCGTGCGCTGTATATAGAGTTCACCACACTGACATCATCGTGTGCTGTATATAGAGTTCAATACATTGACATCTCAGTCAGCTGTATATGAAGTTCGCTACGCCGACATCATCGTCCCCTGTATAATGAGATCACTATGTTGACATCTCAGTCAGCTGTATATGAAGTTCTCTACGCTGACAACATAGTCAGCTGTACAGAGATTTTACTACACTGACATCTCAGTCAGCTATACATAGAGTTCGCATCGCTTCGATCATAGTCCGCAGTTTATAGATTTCTCTACACTGACATGATCTTCCGCTGTATATAAAGTTCGCTAGACTGACATCATCGTCAGCCGTATATAGAGTTCGCTACACTGACATCATCGTCCGCAGTATATAGAGTTCACTACATAGACATCTCAGTCAGCTGTGTATAGAGTTCGCTACACTAACATCATCGTCCGCAGTATATAGAGTGCGCTACACAGACATAATCATATGTATAAAGACTGCTCACACTAACATAAAAGTCTGCTGTATGAAGAATAAGGTACAGCGACATGATAGTCAACTGTGTAAAAACTGCGCCACGCAGACCTCATAGTCAGTTTTATGCAGATTTCGCTACGCTGACATCATAGTCAGTTGTATGAAGATTTCGCTCCACTGACATTATAGTCGTCAAAACTACGTTCCATTGACATGCTATTCAGATGTATATAGAGTACGCTACACTGACATCATCGTGCGCTGTATATAGAGTTCACCACACTGACATCATATTCCGCTGTATTTAGAGTTCATTACATGGACATCGCAGTCAGCTGTGTTTGAAGTTCGCTATGCTAACATCATCGTCCGCTCTATATAGAGTTCGCTACACTGACATCATCGTCCGCTCTATATATAGATCACCACATTGACATCTCAGTCAGCTGTATATGAAGTTCGCAACGCTGACATCATTTTCCGCTGTATATAAAGTTCGCTACACAAACATCATCGTCCGCAGTACATAGAGTTCGCTACATTGACATCTCAGTCAGCTGTATATGAAGTTCGCTACGCCGACATCATCGTCCCCTGTATATAGTGATCACTATATTGACAGCTCAGTCAGCTATATATGAAGTTTGCAACGCTGACATTATCGTCCGCTGTATATAGAGTTTACATTGACATCTCAGTCAGCTGTGTAGAGAGTTCGCTAATATGACAAATCAGTCAGCTGTTTTTAAGTTCGTTACGCTAACATCATCGTCCGCTTTTGATCGAGTTCGCTACACCGACATCATCGTCCGCTTTATGTAGAGTTCACCACACTGACATCATCGTGTGCTTTATATAGAGTTCACTATATTGACATCTCAGTCAGCAGTATATGAAGTTAGCTACGCTGACATCATCGTGCGCTGTATATAGAGTTTACTACACTGACAACATCGTGCGCTGTATATAGAGTTCACTACATTGACATCTCAGTCAGCTGTATACAAAGTTCGCTACACTAACATCATCGTCCGCTGTTGATCGAGTTCCCTACACTGACATCATCGTCCGCTGTATATAGAGTACCCTACGTTGATATTTCAGTCAGCTGTATGTATAGTTCGCTACACTGACATCATCGTCCGCTTTATGTAGAGTTCACCACACTGACATCATCGTGTGCTGTATATAGAGTTCACTACGCAGACATCTCGGTCAGCTGTTTAATGAGTACACTACGTTGACATCATCGTCCGCTGTATATAGAGTTAGCTACACTGACATCATCGTGCGCTGTTTATAGATTTCGCTACTCTGACATCATCTTTCGCTGAATATAGAATTCGCTACATTGACATCTCAGTCAGCTGTATAAGAATTTCGCTAAGCCGACCTCATCGTCCCCTGTACATAGATATCACTATATTGACATCTCAGTCAGCTGTATATGAAGTTCGCTAAGCTGACATCATCGTCCGCTGTATGTAGAGTTTACATTGACATCTCAGTCAGCTGTATAGAGAGTTCGCTAATCTGACCTCATCGTCCGCTGTATATAGAGTTCACTACATTAACATTTCAGTCATTTGTATATAGGGTTCGCTACACTGACATCATCGTCCGCTATATGTAGAGTTCACCACACTGACATCATCATGCGCTGTATATAGAGTTTACTACGCAGCATCTCAGTCAGCTGTATATAGAGTACACTACGTTGACATCATCGTCCGCTGTATATTGAGTTCGCTACACTAACATCATCGTCCGCAGTACATAGAGTTCGCTAGATTGACATCTCAGTCAGCTGTATATGAAGTTCGCCACGCTGACATCATCTTCCGCTGTATATAGTTTACATTGACATCTCAGTCAGCTGTATAGAGAGTTCGCTACACTAACATCATCGTTCGCAGTTTATAGAGTGCGCTACACAGACATCATAATCATATTTGTAAAGCCTGCTTAACACTGACATAAAAGTCTGCTGTATGAAGAATTAGGTACAATGACATCATAGTCAACTGTGTAAAAATGCGCTACGCAGACCTCATAGTCAGTTGTTTGTAGATTTCGCTACGCTGATGTCATTGTCAGTTGTTTGTAGATTTCGCTACACTGACATTATAGCCGTCTATGCAAAAACTACTTTTCACTGACATGCTATTCAGCTGTATATAGAGTTCGCTACACTGACATCATCGTGCGCTGTATATAGAGTTCACTACACTTACATCATCGTGCGCTGTATTTAGAGTTCACTACATTGACATCTCAGTCAGCTGTATACAAAGTTCGCTAAACTAACATCATCGTCCGCTGTTGATCGAGTTCCCTACACTGACATCATCGTCCGCTGTATATAGAGTACCCTACGTTGATATTTCAGTCAGCTGTATGTATAGTTCGCTACACTGACATCATCGTCCGCTTAATGTAGAGTTCACCACACTGACATCATCGTGTGCTGCATATAGAGTTCACTACGCAGACATCTCGGTCAGCTGTATAATGAGTACACTACGTTGACATCATCGTCCGCTGTACATAGAGTTCGCTACACTGACATTATCGTGCGCTGTATAAAATGTTCACTACACCGACATCAGCGTCCGCTGTATATAGAGTTTTCTACATTGACATCTCAGTCAGCTGTAAACAAAGTTCGATACACTAACATCATCGTCCGCTGCATATAGATTTCGCTACACTGACTTCATCGTCTGCTGAATATTGAAATCGCTACATTGACATCTCAGTCAGCTGTATATGAAGTTCGCTACGCCGACATCATCGTCCCCTGTATTATGAGATCACTATGTTGATATCTCAGTCAGCTGTATATGAAGTTCTCTACGCTGACAACATAGTCAGCTGTACAGAGATTTTACTACACTGACATCTCAGTGAGCTATATAAAGAGTACGCATCGCTTCGATCATAGTCCGCGGTTTATAGATTTCGCTAGACTGATATAATCGTCCGCTGTATATAGATTTCGCTACACTGACATCATCGTCTGCTGAATATAGAGTTCACTACATTGACACCTCAGTCAGCTGTATATAGAGTTCGCTACGCTGATATCATATTCCGCAGTACTTAGAGTTCACTACATTGACATCTCAGTCAGCTGTGTTTGAAGTACGCTATGCTAACATCATCGTCCGCTCTATATAGAGTTTGGTACACTGACATCATCGTGCGCTGTATATAGAGTTCACTACATTGACATCTCAGTCAGCTGTATATGAAGTTCGCAACGCTGACATCATTTTCCGATGTATATAGAGTTCGCTACACTAACATCATCGTCTGCAGTACATAGAGTTCGCTACATTGACATCTCAGTCAGCTGTATATGAAGTTCGCTACGCCGACATCATCGTCCCCTGTATATAGTGATCACTATATTGACATCTCAGTCAGCTGTATATGAAGTTCGCTACACTAACATCATCGTCCGCTGTATATAGAGTTCACTACATTGACATTTCAGTCAGTTGAATATAGAGTTCGCTACACTGACATCATCGTCCGCTATATGTAGAGTTCACCACACTGACATCATCATGCGCTGTATATAGAGTTTATTACGCAGCATCTCAGTCACCTGTATATAGAGTACACTACGTTGACATCCTCGTCCGCTGTACATAGAGTTCGCTACACTGACATCATCGTGCGCTTTATATAATGTTCACTACACTGACATCATCGTCTGCTGTATATAGAGTTCACTTCATTGACACCTCAGTCAGCTGTATATAAAGTTCGATACACTAACATCATCGTCAGCTGTTTATTGATTTCGCTACACTGACATCATCTCCCGCTGAATATTGAATTCGCTACATTGACATCTCAGTCAGCTGTATATGAAGTTCGCTACGTCGACATCATCGTCCCCTGTATATAGAGATCACTATATTGACATCTCTGTCAGCCGTATATGAAGTTCGCTACACTGACATCATCGTCCGCCTTTTATAGAGTTTACATTGACATCTCAGTCAGCTGTATAGAGAGTTCGCTAATCTGACATCATCGTCCTCTGTATATAGAGTTCACTACACAGACATCATAATCATATATGTAAAGACTGCTCAACGCTGACATAAAAGTCTGCTGTATGAAGAATAAGGTACAATGCCATCATAGTCAACTGTGTAAAAACTCCGCTACGCAGACCTCATAGTCAGTTGTATGTAGATTTCGCTACGCTGACGTCATAGTCAGTTGTATGTAGATTTCGCTACACTGACATTATAGTCGTCAATGCAAAAACTACTTTTCACTGACATGCTATTCAGCTGTATATAGAGTTCGCTACACTGACATCATCGTCCGCTGTACATAGAGTTCGCTACACTGATATCATCGTCCGCTGTATATAGAGTTCGCTGCATTGACATCTCAGTCCGCTGTATATAGAGTTCGCTATGCTAACATTATTGTCCGCTGTATATAGTTTTCTACATTAACATCTCAGTCGGCTGGATATGAATTTCGCTACGCTGACCTCATCGTCCGCTGTATATAGAGTTCACTACATTGACATCTCAGTCAGCTGTATATGACGTTCGCTACGCTGACAACATAGTCAGCTGTATATGGAGTTCGCATCGCTTACATCATAGTCCGCGGTTTATAGATTTCGCTACACTGACATAATCGTCCGCTTTATATTGAGTTCGCTAGACTGACATCATCGTCAGCCGTATATAGAGTTCGCTACAATGACAATCTCAGTCAGCTGTATATAGAGTTCACTACATTGACATCTCAGTCAGCTGTATATAGAGTTCGCTACACTTACATCATCGTCCGCAGTATATAGAGTGCGCTACTTCATAAGTGTGAAGACTGCTCAACACTGACTTAAAAGTCTGCTGTATGAAGAAATAGATACAATGACATCATAGTCAACTGTGTAAAAACTGAGCTACGCAGACCTCATAGTCAGTTGTATGCAGATTTCGCTACGCTGACAACATAGTCAGTTGTATGAAGATTTCGCTACACTGACATTATAGTCGTCTATGCAAAAACTACGTTCCACTGACATGCTATTCAGCTGTATATAGAGTACGCTACACTAACATCATCGTGCGCTGTATATAGAGTTCACCACACTGACATCATCGTGTGCTGTATATAGAGTTCAATACATTGACATCTCAGTCAGCTTTAAGCAATGTTCGATACCCTAACATCATCGTCCGCTGTTTATATATTTCGCTACACTGATATCATCGTCTGCTGAATATAGAGTTCGCTACATTGACATCTCAGTCAGCTGTATATGAAGTTCGCTACGCCGACATCATCGTCCCCTGTATAATGAGATCACTATGTTGACATCTCAGTCAGCTGTATATGAAGTTCTCTACGCTGACAACATAGTCAGCTGTACAGAGATTTTACTACACTGACATCTCAGTCAGCTATACATAGAGTTCGCATCGCTTCGATCATAGTCCGCAGTTTATAGATTTCTCTACAGTGACATGATCGTCCGCTGTATATAAAGTTCGCTAGACTGACATCATCGTCAGCCGTATATAGAGTTATAGAGTTCACTACACTGACATCATCGTCCGCTGTATATAGAGTTCGCTACATTGACATCTCAGTCAGCTGTTAGTATGAAGATTTTCGCTACGCCGACATCATCGTCCCCTGTATATAGTGATCACTATATCTGACATCTCAGTCAGCTGTATATGAAGTTTGCTACGCTGACATTATCGTCCGCTGTATATAGATATTCGCTACATTGACATCTCAGTCAGCTGTGTAGAGAGTTCGGTACGCTGACAAATCAGTCAGCTGTTTATAGAGTTCGAGTTTACACTAACCGTCATCGTCCGCTTTTTAATCGACGAGTTCGCTACACCGACATCATCGTCCGCTTTATGTAGAGTTCACCACACTGACATCATCGTGTGCTTTATATAGAGTTCACTATATTGACATCTCAGTCAGCAGTATATGAAGTTAGCTACGCTGACATCATCGTGCGCTGTATATAGAGTTTACTACACTGACAACATCGTGCGCTGTACATAGAGTTCACTACATTGACATCTCAGTCAGCTGTATACAAAGTTCGCTACACTAACATCATCGTCCGCTGTTGATCGAGTTCCCTACACTGACATCATCGTCCGCTGTATATAGAGTACCCTACGTTGATATTTCAGTCAGCTGTATGTATAGTTCGCTACACTGACATCATCGTCCGCTTTATGTAGAGTTCACCACACTGACATCATCGTGTGCTGTATATAGAGTTCACTACGCAGACATCTCTCGGTCAGCTGTATAATGAGTACACTACGTTGACATCATCGTCCGCTGTATATAGAGTTCGCTACACTGACATCATTGTGCGCTGTATAAAATGTTCACTACACCGACATCAGCGTCCGCTGGATATAGAGTTTTCTACATTCACATCTCAGCTGTAAACAAAGTTCGATACACTAACATCATCGTCCGCTGAATATAGATTTCGCTACACTGACATCATCGTCTGGTGAATATTGAGTTCACTACATTGACATCTCAGTCAGCTGCATATGAAGTTCGCTACGCCGACATCATCGTCCCCTGTATATAGAGTTTACATTGACATCTCAGTCAGCTGTTTAGAGAGTTCGCTACACTAACATCATCGTTCGCAGTTTATAGAGAGCGCTACACAGACATCATAATCATATTTGTAAAGCCTGCTCAACACTGACATAAAAGTCTGCTGTATGAAGAATTAGGTAAAATGACATCATAGTCAACTGTGTAAAAACTGCGCTACGCAGACCTCATAGTCAGTTGTTTGTAGATTTCGCTACGCTGATGTCATAGTCAGTTGTATGTAGATTTCGCTACACTGACATTATAGCCGTCTATGCAAAAACTACTTTTCACTGACATGCTATTCAGCTGTATATAGAGTTCGCTACACTGACATCATCGTGCGCTGTATATAGAGTTCACTACACTTACATCATCGTGCGCTGTATTTAGAGTTCACTACATTGACATCTCAGTCAGCTGTATATGAAGTTAGCTACGCTGACATCATCGTGCGCTGTATATAGAGTTTACTACACTGACAACATCGTGCGCTATATATAGAGTTCACTACATTGACATCTCGGTCAGCTGTATACAAAGTTCGCTACACTAACATCATCGTCCGCTGTTGATCGAGTTCCCTACACTGACATCATCGTCCGCTGTATATAGAGTACCCTACGTTGATATTTCAGTCAGCTGTATGTATAGTTCGCTACACTGACATCATCGTCCGCTTTATGTAAAGTTCACCACACTGACATCATCGTGTGCTGCATATAGAGTTCACTACGCAGACATCTCGGTCAGCTGTATAATGAGTACACTACGTTGACATCATCGTCCGCTGTATATAGAGTTCGCTACACTGACATTATCTTTCGCTGCATAAAATGTTCACTTCACCGACATCAGCGTCCGCTGTATATAGAGTTTTCTACATTGACATCTCAGTCAGCTGTAAACCAAGTTCGATACACTAACATCATCGTCCGCTGCATATAGATTTCGCTACACTGACATCATCGTCTGGTGAATATAGAGTTCGCTACATTGACATCTCAGTCAGCTGTATATGAAGTTCGCTACGCCGACATCATCGTCCCCTGTATAATGAGATCACTATGTTGATATCTCAGTCAGCTGTATATGAAGTTCTCTACGCTGACAACATAGTCAGCTGTACAGAGATTTTACTACACTGACATCTCAGTGAGCTATATAAAGAGTTCGCATCGCTTCGATCATAGTCCGCGGTTTATAGATTTCGCTAAACTGACATAATCGTCCGCTGTATATAGATTTCGCTACACTGACATCATCGTCTGCTGAATATAGAGTTCACTACATTGACATCTCAGTCAGCTTTATATAGAGTTCGCTACGCTGATATCATATTCCGCTGTATTTAGAGTTCACTTCATTGACATCTCAGTCAGCGGTATATAAAGTTCGATACACTAACATCATCGTCCGCTGTTTATAGATTTCGCTACTCTGACATCATCTTCCGCTGAATATAGAATTCGCTACATTGACATCACATTCAGCTGTATATGAAGTTCGCTAAGCCGACATCATCGTCCACTGTATATAGATATCACTATATTGACATCTCAGTCAGCTGTATATGAAGTTCGCTACGCTGACATCATCGTCCGCTGTATGTAGAGTTTACATTGACATCTCAGTCAGCAGTATAGAGAGTTCGCTAATCTGACATCATCGTCCGCTGTATATAGAGTTCACTACATTGACATTTCAGTCATTTGTATATAGGGTTCGCTACACTGACATCATCGTCCGCTGTATATAGGGTTCACCACACTGACATCATCATGCGCTGTATATAGAGTTCACTACGCAGCATCTCAGTCAGCTGTATATAGAGTACACTACGCTGACATCTTCGTCCGCTGTATATTGAGTTCGCTACACTAACATCATCGTCCGCAGTACATAGTTCGCTACATTGACAACTCAGTCAGCTGTATATGAAGTTCGCCACGCTGACATCATCTTCCGCTGTATATAGAGTTTACATTGACATCTCAGTCAGCTGTTTAGAGAGTTCGCTACACTAACATCATCGTTCGCAGTTTATAGAGTGCGCTACACAGACATCATAATCATATTTGTAAAGCCTGCTCAACACTGACATAAAAGTCTGCTGTATGAAGAATTAGGTACAATGACATCATAGTCAACTGTGTAAAAACTGCGCTACGCAGACCTCATAGTCAGTTGTTTGTAGATTTCGCTACGCTGATGTCATAGTCAGTTGTATGTAGATTTCGCTACACTGACATTATAGCCGTCTATGCAAAAAACTACTTTTCACTGACATGCTATTCAGCTGTATATAGAGTTCGCTACACTGACATCATCGTGCGCTGTATATAGAGTTCACTACACTTACATCATCGTGCGCTGTATTTAGAGTTCACTACATTGACATCTCAGTCAGCTGTATATGAAGTTAGCTACGCTGACATCATCGTGCGCTGTATATAGAGTTTTCTACACTGACACAACATCGTGCGCTGTATATAGAGTTCACTACATTGACATCTCGGTCAGCTGTATACAAAGTTCGCTACACTAACATCATCGTCCGCTGTTGATCGAGTTCCCTACACTGACATCATCGTCCGCTGTATATAGAGTACCCTACGTTGATATTTCAGTCAGCTGTATGTATAGTTCGCTACACTGACATCATCGTCCGCTTTATGTAGAGTTCACCACACTGACATCATCGTGTGCTGTATATAGAGTTCACTACGCAGACATCTCGGTCAGCTGTATAATGAGTACACTACGTTGACATCATCGTCCGCTGTATATAGAGTTCGCTACACTGACATTATCGTGCGCTGTATAAAATGTTCACTACACCGACATCAGCGTCCGCTGTATATAGAGTTTTTCTACATTGACATCTCAGTCAGCTGTAAACAAAGTTCGATACACTAACATCATCGTCCGCTGCATATAGATTTCGCTACACTGACATCATCGTCTGGTGAATATAGAGTTCGCTACATTGACATCTCAGTCAGCTGTATATGAAGTTCGCTACGCCGACATCATCGTCCCCTGTATTATGAGATCACTATGTTGATATCTCAGTCAGCTGTATATGAAGTTCTCTACGCTGACAACATAGTCAGCTGTACAGAGATTTTACTACACTGACATCTCAGTGAGCTATATAAAGAGTTCGCATCGCTTCGATCATAGTCCGCGGTTTATAGATTTCGCTAAACTGACATAATCGTCCGCTGTATATAGATTTCGCTACACTGACATCATCGTCTGCTGAATATAGAGTTCACTACATTGACATCTCAGTCAGCTGTATATAGAGTTCGCTACGCTGATATCATATTCAGCTGTATTTAGAGTTCACTACATGGACATCTCAGTCAGCTGTGTTTGAAGTTCGCTATGCTAACATCATCGTCCGCGCTATATAGAGTTTCGCTACACTGACATCATCGTGCGCTGTATATAGAGTTCACTACATTGACATCTCAGTCAGCTGTATATGAAGTTCGCAACGCTGACATCATTTTCCGCTGTATATAGAGTTTACATTGACATCTCAGTCAGCTGTGTAGAGAGTTTTACTAATCTGACATCATCGTCGTCCGCTGTATATAGAGTTCACTACATTGACATTTCAGTCATTTGTATATAGGGTTCGCTACACTGACATCATCGTCCGCTGTATGTAGGGTTCACCACACTGACATCATCATGCGCTGTATATAGAGTTCACTACATTGACATCTCAGTCAGCTGTATATAGAGTACACTACGTTGACATCATCGTCCGCTGTATATTGAGTTCGCTACACTAACATCATCGTACGCTGTACATAGAGTTCGCTACATTGACATCTCAGTCAGCTGTATATGAAGTTCGCCACGCTGACATCATCTTCCGCTGTATATAGAGTTTACATTGACATCTCAGTCAGCTGTATAGAGAGTTCGCTACACTAACATCATCGTTCGCAGTTTATAGAGTGCGCTACACAGACATCATAATCATATTTGTAAAGCCTGCTCAACACTGACATAAAAGTCTGCTGTATGAAGAATTAGGTACAATGACATCATAGTCAACTGTGTAAAAACTGCGCTACGCAGACCTCATAGTCAGTTGTTTGTAGATTTCGCTACGCTGATGTCATAGTCAGTTGTATGTAGATTTCGCTACACTGACATTATAGCCGTCTATGCAAAAACTACTTTTCAATGACATGCTATTCAGCTGTATATAGAGTTCGCTACACTGACATCATCGTGCGCTGTTGATCGAGTTCCCTACACTGACATCATCGTCCGCTGTATATAGAGTACCCTACGTTGATATTTCAGTCAGCTGTATGTATAGTTCGCTACACTGACATCATCGTCCGCTTTATGTAGAGTTCACCACACTGACATCATCGTGTGCTGTATATAGAGTTCACTACTACGCAGACATCTCGGTCAGCTGTATAATGAGTACACTACGTTGACATCATCGTCCGCTGTATATAGAGTTCGCTACACTGACATTATCGTGCGCTGTATAAAATGTTCACTACACCGACATCAGCGTCCGCTGTATATAGAGTTTTCTACATTGACATCTCAGTCAGCTGTAAACCAAGTTCGATACACTAACATCATCGTCCGCTGCATATAGATTTCGCTACACTGACATCATCGTCTGGTGAATATAGAGTTCGCTACATTGACATCTCAGTCAGCTGTATATGAAGTTCGCTACGCCGACATCATCGTCCCCTGTATAATGAGATCACTATGTTGATATCTCAGTCAGCTGTATATGAAGTTCTCTACGCTGACAACATAGTCAGCTGTACAGAGATTTTACTACACTGACATCTCAGTGAGCTATATAAAGAGTTCGCATCGCTTCGATCATAGTCCGCGGTTTATAGATTTCGCTAAACTGACATAATCGTCCGCTGTATATAGATTTCGCTACACTGACATCATCGTCTGCTGAATATAGAGTTCACTACATTGACATCTCAGTCAGCTTTATATAGAGTTCGCTACGCTGATATCATATTCCGCTGTATTTAGAGTTCGCTACATTGACATCTCAGTCAGCGGTATATAAAGTTCGATACACTAACATCATCGTCCGCTGTTTATAGATTTCGCTACTCTGACATCATCTTCCGCTGAATATAGAATTCGCTACATTGACATCACATTCAGCTGTATATGAAGTTCGCTAAGCCGACATCATCGTCCCTGTATATAGATATCACTATATTGACATCTCAGTCAGCTGTATATGAAGTTCGCTACGCTGACATCATCGTCCGCTGTATGTAGAGTTTACATTGACATCTCAGTCAGCAGTATAGAGAGTTCGCTAATCTGACATCATCGTCCGCTGTATATAGAGTTCACTACATTGACATTTCAGTCATTTGTATATAGGGTTCGCTACACTGACATCATCGTCCGCTGTATGTAGGGTTCACCACACTGACATCATCATGCGCTGTATATAGAGTTCACTACGCAGCATCTCAGTCAGCTGTATATAGAGTACACTACGTTGACATCATCGTCCGCTGTATATTGAGTTCGCTACACTAACATCATCGTCCGCAGTACATAGAGTTCGCTACATTGACATCTCAGTCAGCTGTATATGAAGTTCGCCACGCTGACATCATCTTCCGCTGTATATAGAGTTTACATTGACATCTCAGTCAGCTGTATAGAGAGTTCGCTACACTAACATCATCGTTCGCAGTTTATAGAGTGCGCTACACAGACATCATAATCATATTTGTAAAGCCTGCTCAACACTGACATAAAAGTCTGCTGTATGAAGAATTAGGTACAATGACATCATAGTCAACTGTGTAAAAACTGCGCTACGCAGACCTCATAGTCAGTTGTTTGTAGATTTCGCTACGCTGATGTCATAGTCAGTTGTATGTAGATTTCGCTACACTGACATTATAGCCGTCTATGCAAAAACTACTTTTCACTGACATGCTATTCAGCTGTATATAGAGTTCGCTACACTGACATCATCGTGCGCTGTTGATCGAGTTCCCTACACTGACATCATCGTCCGCTGTATATAGAGTACCCTACGTTGATATTTCAGTCAGCTGTATGTATAGTTCGCTACACTGACATCATCGTCCGCTTTATGTAGAGTTCACCACACTGACATCATCGTGTGCTGTATATAGAGTTCACTACGCAGACATCTCGGTCAGCTGTATAATGAGTACACTACGTTGACATCATCGTCCGCTGTATATAGAGTTCGCTACACTGACATTATCGTGAGCTGTATAAAATGTTCACTACACCGACATCAGCGTCCGCTGTATATAGAGTTTTCTACATTGACATCTCAGTCAGCTGTAAAACAAGTTCGATACACTAACATCATCGTCCGCTGCATATAGATTTCGCTACACTGACATCATCGTCTGGTGAATATAGAGTTCGCTACATTGACATCTCAGTCAGCTGTATATGAAGTTCGCTACGCCGACATCATCGTCCCCTGTATAATGAGATCACTATGTTGATATCTCAGTCAGCTGTATATGAAGTTCTCTACGCTGACAACATAGTCAGCTGTACAGAGATTTTACTACACTGACATCTCAGTGAGCTATATAAAGAGTTCGCATCGCTTCGATCATAGTCCGCGGTTTATAGATTTCGCTAAACTGACATAATCGTCCGCTGTATATAGATTTCGCTACACTGACATCATCGTCTGCTGAATATAGAGTTCACTACATTGACATCTCAGTCAGCTGTATATAGAGTTCGCTACGCTGATATCATATTCCGCTGTATTTAGAGTTCACTACATTGACATCTCAGTCAGCTGTGTATATGAAGTTCGCTATGCTAACATCATCGTCCGCTGTTTATAGAGTTCGCTACACTGACATCATCTTCCGCTGAATATAGAATTCGCTACATTGACATCACAGTCAGCTGTATATGAAGTTCGCTACGCCGACATCATCGTCCCCTGTATAAAGATGATCACTATACTGACATCTCAGTCAGCTGTATATGAAGTTCGCTACGCTGACATCATCGTCCGCTGTATATAGAGTTTACATTGACATCTCAGTCAGCTGTATAGAGAGTTCGCTAATCTGACATCATCGTCCGCTGTATATAGAGTTCACTACATTGACATTTCAGTCATTTGTATATAGGGTTCGCTACACTGACATCATCGTCCGCTGTATGTAGGGTTCACCACACTGACATCATCATGCGCTGTATATAGAGTTCACTACGCAGCATCTCTGTCAGCTGTATATAGAGTACACTACGTTGACATCATCGTCCGCTGTATATTGAGTTCGCTACACTAACATCATCGTACGCAGTACATAGAGTTCGCTACATTGACATCTCAGTCAGCTGTATATGAAGTTCGCCACGCTGACATCATCTTCCGCTGTATATAGAGTTTACATTGACATCTCAGTCAGCTGTATAGAGAGTTCGCTACACTAACATCATCGTTCGCAGTTTATAGAGTGCGCTACACAGACATCATAATCATATTTGTAAAGCCTGCTCAACACTGACATAAAAGTCTGCTGTATGAAGAATTAGGTACAATGACATCATAGTCAACTGTGTAAAAACTGCGCTACGCAGACCTCATAGTCAGTTGTTTGTAGATTTCGCTACGCTGATGTCATAGTCAGTTGTATGTAGATTTCGCTACACTGACATTATAGCCGTCTATGCAAAAAACTACTTTTCACTGACATGCTATTCAGCTGTATATAGAGTTCGCTACACTGACATCATCGTGCGCTGTTGATCGAGTTCCCTACACTGACATCATCGTCCGCTGTATATAGAGTACCCTACGTTGATATTTCAGTCAGCTGTATGTATAGTTCGCTACACTGACATCATCGTCCGCTTTATGTAGAGTTCACCACACTGACATCATCGTGTGCTGTATATAGAGTTTACTACGCAGCATCTCGGTCAGCTGTATAATGAGTACACTACGTTGACATCATCGTCCGCTGTATATAGAGTTCGCTACACTGACATTATCGTGAGCTGTATAAAATGTTCACTACACCGACATCAGCGTCCGCTGTATATAGAGTTTTTTCTACATTGACATCTCAGTCAGCTGTAAACCAAGTTCGATACACTAACATCATCGTCCGCTGCATATAGATTTCGCTACACTGACATCATCGTCTGGTGAATATAGAGTTCGCTACATTGACATCTCAGTCAGCTGTATATGAAGTTCGCTACGCCGACATCATCGTCCCCTGTATAATGAGATCACTATGTTGATATCTCAGTCAGCTGTATATGAAGTTCTCTACGCTGACAACATAGTCAGCTGTACAGAGATTTTACTACACTGACATCTCAGTGAGCTATATAAAGAGTTCGCATCGCTTCGATCATAGTCCGCGGTTTATAGATTTCGCTAAACTGACATAATCGTCCGCTGTATATAGATTTCGCTACACTGACATCATCGTCTGCTGAATATAGAGTTCACTACATTGACATCTCAGTCAGCTTTATATAGAGTTCGCTACGCTGATATCATATTCCGCTGTATTTAGAGTTCACTTCATTGACATCTCAGTCAGCGGTATATAAAGTTCGATACACTAACATCATCGTCCGCTGTTTATAGATTTCGCTACTCTGACATCATCTTCCGCTGAATATAGAATTCGCTACATTGACATCACATTCAGCTGTATATGAAGATCGCTAAGCCGACATCATCGTCCCCTGTATATAGATATCACTATATTGACATCTCAGTCAGCTGTATATGAAGTTCGCTACGCTGACATCATCGTCCGCTGTATGTAGAGTTTACATTGACATCTCAGTCAGCAGTATAGAGAGTTCGCTAATCTGACATCATCGTCCGCTGTATATAGAGTTCACTACATTGACATTTCAGTCATTTGTATATAGGGTTCGCTACACTGACATCATCGTCCGCTGTATGTAGGGTTCACCACACTGACATCATCATGCGCTGTATATAGAGTTCACTACGCAGCATCTCAGTCAGCTGTATATAGAGTACACTACGTTGACATCATCGTCCGCTGTATATTGAGTTCGCTACACTAACATCATCGTCCGCAGTAGTACATAGAGTTCGCTACATTGACATCTCAGTCAGCTGTATATGAAGTTCGCCACGCTGACATCATCTTCCGCTGTATATAGAGTTTACATTGACATCTCAGTCAGCTGTATAGAGAGTTCGCTACACTAACATCATCGTTCGCAGTTTATAGAGTGCGCTACACAGACATCATAATCATATTTGTAAAGCCTGCTCAACACTGACATAAAAGTCTGCTGTATGAAGAATTAGGTACAATGACATCATAGTCAACTGTGTAAAAAACTGCGCTACGCAGACCTCATAGTCAGTTGTTTGTAGATTTCGCTACGCTGATGTCATAGTCAGTTGTATGTAGATGTAGATTCATCGTTGTATGTAGATTTCGCTACACTGACATTATAGCGTCTATGCAAAAAACTACTTTTCACTGACATGCTATTCAGCTGTATATAGAGTTCGCTACACTGACATCATCGTGCGCTGTTGATCGAGTTCCCTACACTGACATCATCGTCCGCTGTATATAGAGTACCCTACGTTGATATTTCAGTCAGCTGTATGTATAGTTCGCTACACTGACATCATCGTCCGCTTTATGTAGAGTTCACCACACTGACATCATCGTGTGCTGTATATAGAGTTTACTACGCAGACATCTCGGTCAGCTGTATAATGAGTACACTACGTTGACATCATCGTCCGCTGTATATAGAGTTCGCTACACTGACATTATCGTGAGCTGTAAAAATGTTCACTACACCGACATCAGCGTCCGCTGTATATAGAGTTTTCTACATTGACATCTCAGTCAGCTGTAAACCAAGTTCGATACACTAACATCATCGTCCGCTGCATATAGATTTCGCTACACTGACATCATCGTCTGGTGAATATAGAGTTCGCTACATTGACATCTCAGTCAGCTGTATATGAAGTTCGCTACGCCGACATCATCGTCCCCTGTATAATGAGATCACTATGTTGATATCTCAGTCAGCTGTATATGAAGTTCTCTATGCTGACAACATAGTTAGCTGTACAGAGATTTTACTACACTGACATCTCAGTGAGCTATATAAAGAGTTCGCATCGCTTCGATCATAGTCCGCGGTTTATAGATTTCGCTAAACTGACATAATCGTCCGCTGTATATAGATTTCGCTACACTGACATCATCGTCTGCTGAATATAGAGTTCACTACATTGACATCTCAGTCAGCTTTATATAGAGTTCGCTACGCTGATATCATATTCCGCTGTATTTAGAGTTCACTTCATTGACATCTCAGTCAGCGGTATATATAAAGTTCGATACACTAACATCATCGTCCGCTGTTTATAGATTTCGCTACTCTGACATCATCTTCCGCGCTATATAGAATTCGCTACATTGACATCACATTCAGCTGTATATGAAGTTCGCTAAGCCGACATCATCGTCCACTGTATATAGATATCACTATATTGACATCTCAGTCAGCTGTATATGAAGTTCGCTACGCTGACATCATCGTCCGCTGTATGTAGAGTTTACATTGACATCTCAGTCAGCAGTATAGAGAGTTCGCTAATCTGACATCATCGTCCGCTGTATATAGAGTTCACTACATTGACATTTCAGTCATTTGTATATAGGGTTCGCTACACTGACATCATCGTACGCTGTATGTAGGGTTCACCACACTGACATCATCATGCGCTGTATATAGAGTTCACTACGCAGCATCTCTGTCAGCTGTATATAGAGTACACTACGTTGACATCATCGTCCGCTGTATATTGAGTTCGCTACACTAACATCATCGTACGCAGTACATAGAGTTCGCTACATTGACATCTCAGTCAGCTGTATATGAGTTCGCCACGCTGACATCATCTTCCGCTGTATATAGAGTTTACATTGACATCTCAGTCAGCTGTATAGAGAGTTCGCTACACTAACATCATCGTTCGCAGTTTATAGAGTGCGCTACACAGACATCATAATCATATTTGTAAAGCCTGCTCAACACTGACATAAAATGCTGTATGAAGAATTAGGTACAATGACACCATAGTCAACTGTGTAAAAACTGCGCTACGCAGACCTCATAGTCAGTTGTTTGTAGATTTCGCTACGCTGATGTCATAGTCAGTTGTATGAAGATTTCGCTACACTGACATTATAGCCGTCTATGCAAAAACTACTTTTCACTGACATGCTATTCAGCTATATAGAGTTCGCTACACTGACATCATCGTGCGCTGTTGATCGAGTTCCCTACACTGACATCATCGTCCGCTGTATATAGAGTACCCTACGTTGATATTTCAGTCAGCTGTATGTATAGTTCGCTACACTGACATCATCGTCCGCTTTATGTAGAGTTCACCACACTGACATCATCGTGTGCTGTATATAGAGTTTACTACGCAGACATCTCGGTCAGCTGTATAATGAGTACACTACGTTGACATCATCGTCCGCCTGTATATAGAGTTCCTACACTGACATTATCGTGAGCTGTAAAAAATGTTCACTACACCGACATCAGCGTCCGCTGTATATAGAGTTTTCTACATTGACATCTCAGTCAGCTGTAAACCAAGTTCGATACACTAACATCATCGTCCGCTGCATATAGATTTCGCTACACTGACATCATCGTCTGGTGAATATAGAGTTCGCTACATTGACATCTCAGTCAGCTGTATATGAAGTTTGCTACGCCGACATCATCGTCCCCTGTATAATGAGATCACTATGTTGATATCTCAGTCAGCTGTATATGAAGTTCTCTACGCTGACAACATAGTTAGCTGTACAGAGATTTTACTACACTGACATCTCAGTGAGCTATATAAAGAGTTCGCATCGCTTCGATCATAGTCCGCGGTTTATAGATTTCGCTAAACTGACATAATCGTCCGCTGTATATAGATTTCGCTACACTGACATCATCGTCTGCTGAATATAGAGTTCACTACATTGACATCTCAGTCAGCTTTATGTAGAGTTCGCTACGCTGATATCATATTCCGCTGTATTTAGAGTTCACTTCATTGACATCTCAGTCAGCGGTATATAAAGTTCGATACACTAACATCATCGTCCGCTGTTTATAGATTTCGCTACTCTGACATCATCTTCCGCTGAATATAGAATTCGCTACATTGACATCACATTCAGCTGTATATGAAGTTCGCTAAGCCGACATCATCGTCCACTGTATATAGATATCACTATATTGACATCTCAGTCAGCTGTATATGAAGTTCGCTACGCTGACATCATCGTCCGCTGTATGTAGAGTTTACATTGACATCTCAGTCAGCAGTATAGAGAGTTCGCTAATCTGACATCGTCGTC
The DNA here is from genome assembly GCA_034190875.2 of Urechis unicinctus. Lineage (NCBI taxonomy): Eukaryota > Metazoa > Annelida > Polychaeta > Xenopneusta > Urechidae > Urechis > Urechis unicinctus. The sequence goes on from JAXDRA010001298.1 coordinate 87,683, forward strand.
CGCTGTATATAGAGTTCACAACATTGACATTTCAGTCATTTGTATATAGGGTTCGCTACACTGACATCATCGTCCGCTGTATGTAGGGTTCACCACACTGACATCATCATGCGCTGTATATAGAGTTCACTACGCAGCATCTCAGTCAGCTGTATATAGAGTACACTACGCTGACATCTTCGTCCGCTGTATATTGAGTTCGCTACACTAACATCATCGTCCGCAGTACATATAGTTCGCTACATTGACAACTCAGTCAGCTGTATATGAAGTTCGCCACGCTGACATCATCTCCGCTGTATATAGAGTTTACATTGACATCTCAGTCAGCTGTATAGAGAGTTCGCTACACTAACATCATCGTTCGCAGTTTATAGAGTGCGCTACACAGACATCATAATCATATTTGTAAAGCCTGCTCAACACTGACATAAAAGTCTGCTGTATGAAGAATTAGGTACAATGACATCATAGTCAACTGTGTAAAAACTGCGCTACGCAGACCTCATAGTCAGTTGTTTGTAGATTTCGCTACGCTGATGTCATAGTCAGTTGTATGTAGATTTCGCTACACTGACATTATAGCCGTCTATGCAAAAACTACTTTTCACTGACATGCTATTCAGCTGTATATAGAGTTCGCTACACTGACATCATCGTGCGCTGTATATAGAGTTTACTACACTGACAACATCGTGCGCTGTATATAGAGTTCACTACATTGACATCTCAGTCAGCTGTATACAAAGTTCGCTACACTAACATCATCGTGCGCTGTTGATCGAGTTCCCTACACTGACATCATCGTCCGCTGTATATAGAGTACCCTACGTTGATATTTCAGTCAGCTGTATGTATAGTTCGCTACACTGACATCATCGTCCGCTTTATGTAGAGTTCACCACACTGACATCATCGTGTGCTGTATATAGAGTTCGCGACGCAGACATCTCGGTCAGCTGTATAATGAGTACACTACGTTGACATCATCGTCCGCTGTATATAGAGTTCGCTACACTGACATTATCGTGCGCTGTATAAAATGTTCACTACACCGACATCAGCGTCCGCTGTATATAGAGTTTTCTACATTGACATCTCAGTCAGCTGTAAACAAAGTTCGATACACTAACATCATCGTCCGCTGCATATAGATTTCGCTACACTGACATCATCATCGTCTGCTGAATATAGAGTTCGCTACATTGACATCTCAGTCAGCTGTATATGAAGTTCGCTACGCCGACATCATCGTCCCCTGTATAATGAGATCACTATGTTGATATCTCAGTCAGCTGTATATGAAGTTCTCTACGCTGACAACATAGTCAGCTGTACAGAGATTTTACTACACTGACATCTCAGTGAGCTATATAAAGAGTTCGCATCGCTTCGATCATAGTCCGCGGTTTATAGATTTCGCTAAACTGACATAATCGTCCGCTGTATATAGATTTCGCTACACTGACATCATCGTCTGCTGAATATAGAGTTCAATACATTGACATCTCAGTCAGCTGTATATAGAGTTCGCTACGCTGATATCATATTCCGCTGTATTTAGAGTTCACTACATGGACATCTCAGTCAGCTGTGTTTGAAGTTCGCAATGCTAACATCATCGTCCGCTCTATATAGAGTTCGCTACACTAACATCATCGTCCGCGGTACATAGAGTTCGCTACATTGACATCTCAGTCAGCTGTATATGAAGTTCGCTACGCCGACATCATCGTCCCCTGTATATAGTGATCACTATATTGACATCTCAGTCAGCTGCATATGAAGTTCGCTACGCTGACATTATCGTCCGCTGTATATAGAGTTTACATTGACATCTCAGTCAGCTTTGTAGAGAGTTCGCTAATATGACATCATCGTCCGCTGTATATAGAGTTCACTACATTGACATTTCAGTCAGTTGTATATAGAGTTCGCTACACTGACATCATCGTCCGCTATATGTAGAGTTCACCCCACTGACATCATCATGCGCTGTATATAGAGTTTACTACGCAGCATCTCAGTCAGCTGTATATAGAATACACTACGTTGACATCATCGTCCGCTGTACATAGAGTTCGCTACACTGACATCATCGTCCATTGTATATAGAGTTCACTTCATTGACATCTCAGTCAGCGGTATATAAAGTTCGATACACTAACATCATCGTCCGCTGTTTATAGATTTCGCTACTCTAACATCATCTTCCGCTGAATATAGAATTCGCTACATTGACATCTCAGTCAGCTGTATATGAAGTTCGCTAAGCCGACATCATCGTCCCCTGTATATAGATATCACTATATTGACATCTCAGTCAGCTGTATAGAGAGTTCGCTGCACTAACATCATCGTTCGCAGTTTATAGAGTGCGCTACACAGACATCATAATCATATTTGTAAAGCCTGCTCAACACTGACATAAAAGTCTGCTGTATGAAGAATTAGGTACAATGACATCATAGTCAACTGTGTAAAAAACTGCGCTACGCAGACCTCATAGTCAGTTGTTTGTAGATTTCGCTACGCTGATGTCATAGTCAGTTGTATGTAGATTTCGCTACACTGACATTATAGCCGTCTATGCAAAAACTACTTTTCACTGACATGCTATTCAGCTGTATATAGAGTTCGCTACACTGACATTATCGTGCGCTGTTGATCGAGTTCCCTACACTGACATCATCGTCCGCTGTATATAGAGTACCCTACGTTGATATTTCAGTCAGCTGTATGTATAGTTCGCTACACTGACATCATCGTCCGCTTTATGTAGAGTTCACCACACTGACATCATCGTGTGCTGTATACAGAGTTTACTTCGCAGACATCTCGGTCAGCTGTATAATGAGTACACTACGTTGACATCATCGTCCGCTGTATATAGAGTTCGCTACACTGACATTATCGTGAGCTGTATAAAATGTTCACTACACCGACATCAGCGTCCGCTGTATATAGAGTTTTCTACATTGACATCTCAGTCAGCTGTAAACCAAGTTCGATACACTAACATCATCGTCCGCTGCATATAGATTTCGCTACACTGACATCATCGTCTGGTGAATATAGAGTTCGCTACATTGACATCTCAGTCAGCTGTATATGAAGTTCGCTACGCCGACATCATCGTCCCCTGTATAATGAGGTCACTATGTTGATATCTCAGTCAGCTGTATATGAAGTTCTCCACGCTGACAACATAGTCAGCTGTACAGAGATTTTACTACACTGACATCTCAGTGAGCTATATAAAGAGTTCGCTACACTGATATCATCGTCCGCTGTATACCGAGTTCGCTACATTGACATTTCAGTAAGCTGTATATGAAGTTCGCTACGCTGACATCATAGTCGACTGTACATAGAGTTCGCTACGCTAACATCATCGTCCGCAGTATATAGAGTTCGCTACACAGATATCATCGTCCGCTGTATATAGAGTTCGCTACATTGACATCTCAGGAAGCTGTATATAGAGTTCGCTATATTCAGATCATCGTCAGCTGTACGTAGAGTTCGTTATAGTGACATCATCGTCCGCTGAATATAGAGTTAGCTAAATTGACATCTCAGTCCGCTGTATATTAAGTTCGCTACGCTGACATCAATGTCCGATGTATATAGAGTTCTCTACATTAACATCTCAGTCGGCAGTATATGAAGTTCGCTACGCTGACATCATCGTCCGCTGTATATAGAGTTTACATTGACATTTCAGTCAGATGTATAGAGGGTTCGCTAATCTGACATCATCGTCCGCTGTATATAGAGTTCACTACATTGACATTTCAGTCAGTTGTATATAGAGTTCGCTACAATGACATCATCGTCCGCTGTATGTAGAGTTCACCACGCTGACATCATCATGCACTGTATATAGAGTTCACTACGCAGCATCTCAGTCAGCTGTATATAGAGTACAATACGTTGACATAATCGTCCGCTGTACATAGAGTTCGCTACACTGACATCATTGTGCGCTTTATATAATGTTCACTACAATGACATCATCGTCCGCTTTATATAGAGATCACTACATTGACATCTCAGTCAGCTGTATATGAAGTTCGCTACGCTGACATCATCGTCCGCTGTATATAAAGTTTGCTACACTGACATCATCGTCCGCTGTATATAGAGATCACTACATTGACATCTCAGTCAGCTGTATATGGAGTTCGCTACGCTGACATCATCGTCCGCTGTAAATAGAGTTCGCTACACTAACATCCTCGTCTGTTGTATATACAGTCTTCTACATTGACATCTCAGTCAGCTGTATATGAAGTTCGCAACGCTGACATCATTGTCCGCTGTATATAGAGTTTACATTGACATTTCAGTCAGCTGTATATAGAGTACACTACGTTGACATCATTGTCTGCTGTATGCAGAGTTCACGTTATTCACATAATTGTAGGCGTATATTGACTACGCTACACTGACATTATAGTCAGCTGTATATATAGTTCGCTGAATTGAAATCATTGTCAGCTGTATATAGAGTTCGCTACACTAACATCATCGTCCGCTGTTGATCGAGTTCCCTACACTGACATCATCGTCCGCTGTATATAGAGTACCCTACGTTGATATTTCAGTCAGCTATATATATAGTTCGCTACACTGATATCATCGTCCGCTGTATACCGAGTTCGCTACATTGACATTTCAGTATGCTGTATATGAAGTTCGCTACGCTGACATCATAGTCGGCTGTACATAGAGTTCGCTACACTAACATCATCGTCCGCAGTATATAGAGTTCGCTACACAGATATCATCGTCCGCTGTATATAGAGTTCGCTACATTGACATCTCAGGAAGCTGTATATAGAGTTCGCTATATTCAGATCATCGTCAGCTGTACGTAGAGTTCGCTATACTGACATCATCGTCCGCTGAATATAGAGTTAGCTAAATTGACATCTCAGTCCGCTGTATATTAAGTTCGCTACGCTGACATCAATGTCCGATGTATATAGAGTTCTCTACATTAACATCTCAGTCGGCAGTATATGAAGTTCGCTACGCTGACATCATCGTCCGCTGTATATAGAGTTTACATTGACATCTCAGTCAGATGTATAGAGAGTTCGCTAATCTGACATCATCGTCCGCTGTATATAGAGTTCCCTACATTGACATTTCAGTCAGTTGTATATAGAGTTCGCTACAATGACATCATCGTCCGCTGTATGTAGAGTTCACCACGCTGACATCATCATGCACTGTATATAGAGTTCACTACGCAGCATCTCAGTCAGCTGTATATAGAGTACAATACGTTGACATAATCGTCCGCTGTACATAGAGTTCGCTACACTGACATCATTGTGCGCTTTATATAATGTTCACTACAATGACATCATCGTCCGCTTTATATAGAGATCACTACATTGACATCTCAGTCAGCTGTATATAAAGTTCGCTACACTAACATCATCGTCCGCTGTTGATCGAGTTCCCTACCCTGACATCATTGTCCGCTGCATATAGAGTACCCTACGTTGATATTTCAGTCAGCTGTATATATAGTTCGCTACACTGACATCATCGTCCGCTTTATATAGAGTTCACCACACTGACATCATCGTGTGAAGTTTATAGAGTTCACTACGCAGATATCTCAGACATCTGTATATAGAGTACACTACGTTGACATCATCGTCCGCTGTATATAGAGTTCGCTACACTGACATCATAGTGCGCTGTATAAAATGTTCACTACACTGACATCATCGTCCGCTGTATATAGAGTTTACATTGACATCTCAGTCAGCTGTATAGAGAGTTCGCTTATCTGACATCATCGACCGCTGTATATAGAGTTTACATTGACATCTCAGTCAGCTGTATAGAGAGTTCGCTACTCTGACATCATCTTCCTCTGTATATAGAGTTCACTACATTGACATTTCAGTCAGCTGTATATAGAGTTCGCTACTCTAACATCATCATCCGCTGTATATAGAGTTAGATAAATTGACATATCAGTCCGCTGTATATAAAGTTAGCTACGCTGACATCAATTTACGCTGTATATAGAGTTCTCTGCATTAACATCTCAGTCGGCTGCATATTAAGTTCGCTACGCTGACAACATCGTCCGCTGTATATAGAGTTTACATTGACATCTCAGTCAGATGTATAGAGAGTTCGCTAATCTGACATCATCTTCCGCTGTATATAGAGTTCACTACATTGACATCTCAGTCAGCTGTATATAGAGTTCGCTACACTAACATCATCGTCCGCTGTATATAGAGTTTACATTGACATCTCAGTCAGCTGTATATAGAGTTCGCTACACTGATATCATCGTCCGCTGTATACAGAGTTCGCTACATTGACATTTCAGTAAGCTGTATATAAAGTTCGCTACGCTGACATCATAGTCGGCTGTACATAGAATTCGCTACACTAACATCATCGTCCGCAGTATATAGAGTTCGCTACACAGATATCATCGTCCTCTGTATATAGAGTTCGCTACATTGACATCTCAGTAAGCTGTATATAGAGTTCGCTATATCAAGATCATCGTCTGCTGTACGTAGAGTTCGCCATACTGACATCATCATCCGCTGAATATAGAGTTAGCTAAATTGACATCTCAGTCCGCTGTATATAAAGTTTGCTACGCTGACATCAATTTACGCTGTATATAGAGTTCTCTACATTAACATCTCAGTCGGCTGTATATGAAGTTCGCTACGCTGACATCATCGTCCGCTGTATATAGAGTTTACATTGACATCTCAGTCAGATGTATAGAGAGTTCGCTAATCTGACATCATCGTCCGCTGTATATAGAGTTCACTACATTGACATTTCAGTCAGTTGTATATAGAGTTCGCTACAATGACATCATCGTCCGCTGTATGTAGAGTTCACCACGCTGACATCATCATGCACTGTATATAGAGTTCACTACGAAGCATCTCAGTCTGCTGTATATAGAGTACAATACGTTGACATCATCGTCCGCTGTACATAGAGTTCGCTACACTGACATCATTGTGCGCTTTATATAATGTTCACTACAATGACATCATCGTCCGCTTTATATAGAGATCACTACATTGACATCTCAGTCAGCTGTATATGAAGTTCGCTACGCTGACATCATCGTCCGCTGTATATAAAGTTTGCTACACTGACATCATCGTCCGCTGTAAATAGAGTTCACTACATTGACATCTCAGTCAGCTGTATATGGAGTTCGCTACGCTGATATCATCGTCAGCTGTATATAGAGTTCGCTACGCTGATATCATATTCCGCTCTATTTAGAGTTCACTACATTGACATCTCAGTCAGCTGTATATAAAGTTCGCTACACTAACATCATCGTCCGCTGTTGATCGAGTTCCCTACCCTGACATCATTGTCCGCTGCATATAGAGTACCCTACGTTGATATTTCAGTCAGCTGTATATATAGTTCGCTACACTGACATCATCGTCCGCTTTATGTAGAGTTCACCACACTGACATCATCGTGTGCAGTTTATAGAGTTCACTACGCAGATATCTCAGACATCTGTATATAGAGTACACTACGTTGACATCATCGTCCGCTGTATATAGAGTTCGCTACACTGACACCATAGTGCGCTGTATAAAATGTTCACTACACTGACATCATCGTCCGCTGTATATAGAGTACCCTACGTTGATATTTCAGTCAGCTATATATATAGTTCGCTACACTGATATCATCGTCCGCTGTATACCGAGTTCGCTACATTGACATTTCAGTAAGCTGTATATGAAGTTCGCTACGCTGACATCATAGTCGGCTGTACATAGAGTTCGCTACACTAACATCATCGTCCGCAGTATATAGAGTTCGCTACACAGATATCATCGTCCGCTGTATATAGAGTTCGCTACATTGACATCTCAGGAAGCTGTATATAGAGTTCGCTATATTCAGATCATCGTCAGCTGTACGTAGAGTTCGCTATAGTGACATCATCGTCCGCTGAATATAGAGTTAGCTAAATTGACATCTCAGTCCGCTGTATATTAAGTTCGCTACGCTGACATCAATGTCCGATGTATATAGAGTTCTCTACATTAACATCTCAGTCGGCAGTATATGAAGTTCGCTACGCTGACATCATCGTCCGCTGTATATAGAGTTTACATTGACATCTCAGTCAGATGTATAGAGAGTTCGCTAATCTGACATCATCGTCCGCTGTATATAGAGTTCACTACATTGACATTTCAGTCAGTTGTATATAGAGTTCGCTACAATGACATCATCGTCCGCTGTATGTAGAGTTCACCACGCTGACATCATCATGCACTGTATATAGAGTTCACTACGCAGCATCTCAGTCAGCTGTATATAGAGTACAATACGTTGACATAATCGTCCGCTGTACATAGAGTTCGCTACACTGACATCATTGTGCGCTTTATATAATGTTCACTACAATGACATCATCGTCCGCTTTATATAGAGATCACTACATTGACATCTCAGTCAGCTGTATATGAAGTTCGCTACGCTGACATCATCGTCCGCTGTATATAAAGTTTGCTACACTGACATCATCGTCCGCTGTATATGGAGATCACTACATTGACATCTCAGTCAGCTGTATATGGAGTTCGCTACGCTGACATCATCGTCCGCTGTAAATAGAGTTCGCTACACTAACATCCTCGTCCGTTGTATATACAGTCTTCTACATTGACCTCTCAGTCAGCTGTATATGAAGTTCGCAACGCTGACATCATTGTCCGCTGTATATAGAGTTTACATTGACATTTCAGTCAGCTGTATATAGAGTACACTACGTTGACATCATTGTCTGCTGTATGCAGAGTTCACGTTATTCACATAATTGTCAGCCGTATATTGACTACGCTACACTGACATTATAGTCAGCTGTATATATAGTTCGCTGAATTGACATCATTGTCAGCTGTATATAGAGTTCGCTACACTAACATCATCGTCCGCTGTTGATCGAGTTCCCTACACTGACATCATCGTCCGCTGTATATAGAGTACCCTACGTTGATATTTCAGTCAGCTATATATATAGTTCCCTACAATGACATCATCGTCCGCTTTATGTAGAGTTCACCACACTGACATCATCATTTGCTGTATATAGAGTTCGCTACGCAGACATCTCAGTCAGCTGTATATAGAATACACTAGGTTGACATCATCGTCCGCTGTATATAGAGTTCGCTACACTGACATCATCGTGCGCTGTATAAAATGTTCACTACACTGACATCATCGTCCGCTGTATATAGAGTTCACTACATTGACATCTCAGTCAGCTGTATTTGAAGCTCGCTACGCTGACGTCATCGTCCGCTGTATATAGAGTTTACATTGACATCTCAGTCAGCTGTATAGGGAGTTCGCTAATCTGACATCATCGTCCTCTGTAAACAGAGTTCATTACATTGACATTTCAGTAAGCTGTATATAGAGTTCGCTACATTAAGATCATCGTCTTCTGTATGTAGAGTTCGCTATACTGACATCATCGTCCGCTGAATATAGAGTTAGCTAAATTGACCTATCAGTCCGCTGTATATAAAGTTCGCTACGCTGACATCAATTTACGCTGTATGTAGTTCTCTACATTAACATCTCAGTCGGCTGTATATTAAGTTCGCTACGTTGACAACATCGTCCGCTGTATATAGAGTTAACATTGACATCTCAGTCAGATGTATAGAGAGTTCGCTAATCTGACATCATCTTCCGCTGTAAATAGAGTTCACTACATTGACATCATCGTGCGCTGTATATAGAGTTCGCTACACTGACATCATTGTGCGCTTTATATAATGTTCACTACAATGACATCATCGTCCGCTTTATATAGAGATCACTACATTGACATCTCAGTCAGCTGTATATGAAGTTCGCTACGCTGACATCATCGTCCGCTGTATATAAAGTTTGCTACACTGACATCATCGTCCGCTGTAAATAGAGTTCACTACATTGACATCTCAGTCAGCTGTATATGGAGTTCGCTACGCTGATAACATCGTCAGCTGTATATAGAGTTCGCTACGCTGATATCATATTCCGCTCTATTTAGAGTTCACTACATTGACATCTCAATCAGCTGTATATAAAGTTCGCTACACTAACATCCTCGTCCGTTGTATATACAGTCTTCTACATTGACATCTCAGTCAGCTGTATATGAAGTTCGCAACGCTGACATCATTGTCCGCTGTATATAGAGTTTACATTGACATTTCAGTCAGCTGTATATAGAGTACACTACGTTGACATCATTGTCTGCTGTATGCAGAGTTCACGTTATTCACATAATTGTCAGCCGTATATTGACTACGCTACACTGACATTATAGTCAGCTGTATATATAGTTCGCTGAATTGACATCATTGTCAGCTGTATATAGAGTTCGCTACACTAACATCATCGTCCGCTCTTGATCGAGTTCCCTACACTGACATCATCGTCCGCTGTATATAGAGTACCCTACGTTGATATTTCAGTCAGCTATATATATAGTTCGCTACAATGACATCATCGTCCGCTTTATGTAGAGTTCACCACGCTGACATCATCATGCGCTGTATATAGAGTTCACTACGCAGCATCTCAGTCTGCTGTATATAGAATACACTAGGTTGACATCATCGTCCGCTGTATATAGAGTTCGCTACACTGACATCATCGTGCGCTGTATAAAATGTTCACTACACTGACATCATCGTCCGCTGTATATAGAGTTCACTACATTGACATCTCAGTCAGCTGTATTTGAAGCTCGCTACGCTGACGTCATCGTCCGCTGTATATAGAGTTTACATTGACATCTCAGTCAGCTGTATAGGGAGTTCGCTACACTAACATCATCGTCCTCTGTATATAGAGTTCATTACATTGACATTTCAGTACGCTGTATATAGAGTTCGCTACATTAAGATCATCGTCTGCTGTATGTAGAGTTCGCTATACTGACATCATCGTCCGCTGAATATAGAGTTAGCTAAATTGACCTATCAGTCCGCTGTATATAAAGTTCGCTACGCTGACATCAATTTACGCTGTATGTAGTTCTCTACATTAACATCTCAGTCGGCTGTATATTAAGTTCGCTACATTGACAACATCGTCCGCTGTATATAGAATTTACATTGACATCTCAGTCAGATGTATAGAGAGTTCGCTAATCTGACATCATCTTCCGCTGTATATAGAGTTCACTACATTGACATTTCAGTCAGTTTTATATAGAGTTCGCTACAATGACATCATCGTCCGCTGTATGTAGAGTTCACCACGCTGACATCATCATGCGCTGTATATAGAGTTCACTACGCAGCATCTCAGTTAGCTGTATATAGAGTACAAAACGTTGACATCATCGTCCGCTGTACATAGATTTCGCTATACTGACATCATCGTGCGCTTTATATAATGTTCACTACAATGAAATCATCGTCCGCTTTATATAGAGTTCACTACATTGACATCTCAGTCAGCTGTATATAAAGTTCGATACACTAAAATTATCTTCCCGCTGTTTATAGAGTTCGCTACACTGACATCATCGTCCGTTGTATAAACAGTTTACTACATTGACATCTCAGTCTGCTGTATATGAAGTTCGCAACGCTGACATCATTGTCCGCTGTATATAGAGTTTACATTGACATTTCAGTCAGCTGTATATAGAGTACACTACGTTGACATCATCGTCTGCTGTATGCAGAGTTCACTTTATTCACATAATTGTCAGCCGTATATTGACTACGCTACACTGACATTATAGTCAGCTGTATATAAAGTTCGCTGAATTGACATCATTGTCAGCTGTATATAGAGTTCGCTACACTAACATCATCGTCCGCTGTTGATCGAGTTCCCTTCACTAACATCATCGTCCGCTGTATATAGAGTACCCTACGTTGATATTTCAGTCAGCTGTATATATAGTTCGCTACACTGACATCATCGTCCGCTTTATGTAGAGTTCACCACACTGACATCATCATGTGCTGTATATAGAGTTCACTACGCAGACATCTCAGTCAGCTGTATATAGAATACATTAGGTTGACATCATCGTCCGCTGTATATAGAGTTCGCTACACTGACATCATCGTGCGCTGTATAAAATGTTCACTACACTGACATCATCGTCCGCTGTATATAGAGTTTACATTGACATCTCAGTCAGCTGTATATAGAGTTCGCTACACTGATATCATCGTCCGCTGTATACAGAGTTCGCTACATTGACATTTCAGTAAGCTGTATATGAAGTTCGCTACGCTGACATCATAGTCGGCTGTACATAGAATTCGCTACACTAACATCATCGTCCGCAGTATATAGAGTTCGCTACACAGATATCATCTTCCGCTGTATATAGAGTTCGATACATTGACATCTCAGTAAGCTGTATATAGAGTTCGCTATATCAAGATCATCGTCTGCTGTACGTAGAGTTCGCCATACTGACATCATCGTCCGCTGAATATAGAGTTAGCTAAATTGACATCTCAGTCTGCTGTATATAAAATTCGCTACGCTGACATCAATTTACGCTGTATATAGAGTTCTCTACATTAACATCTCAGTCGGCTGTATATGAAGTTCGCTACGCTGACATCATCGTCCGCTGTATATAGAGTTTACATTGACATCTCAGTCAGATGTATAGAGAGTTCGCTAATCTGACATCATCGTCCGCTGTTTATAGAGTTCACTACATTGACATTTCAGTCAGTTGTATATAGAGTTCGCTACAATGACATCATCGTCCGCTGTATGTAGAGTTCACCACGCTGACATCATCATGCGCTGTATATAGAGTTCACTACGCAGCATCTCAGTCTGCTGTATATAGAGTACAATACGTTGACATCATCGTCCGCTGTACATAGAGTTCGCTACACTGACATCATCGTGCGCTTTATATAATGTTCACTACAATGACATCATCGTCCGCTTTATATAGAGTTCACTACATGGACATCTCAGTCAGCTGTATATGAAGTTCGCTACGCTGACATCATCGTCCACTGTATATAGAGTTCGCTACACTGACATCATCGTCCGCTGTATATAGAGTACACAACGATGACATTTCAGAAAGCTGCATATAAAGTTTGCTACACTGACATCATCGTCCGCTGTATATAGAGTTCACTACATAGACATCTCAGTCAGCTGTATATGGAGTTCGTTACGCTGATATCATCGTCAGCTGTATATAGAGTTCTCTACGCTGATATCATATTCCGCTCTATTTAGAGTTCACTACATGGACATCTCAGTCAGCTGTATATAAAGTTCGCTACACTAACATCATCGTCCGCTGTTGATCGAGTTCCCTACCCTGACATCATTGTCCGCTGCATATAGAGTACCCTACGTTGATATTTCAGTCAGCTGTATATATAGTTCGCTACACTGACATCATCGTCCGCTTTATATAGAGTTCACCACACTGACATCATCGTGTGCAGTTTATAGAGTTCACTACGAAGATATCTCAGACATCTGTATATAGAGTACACTACGTTTGACATCATCGTCCGCTGTATATAGAGTTCGCTACACTGACATCATAGTGCGCTGTATAAAATGTTCACTACACTGACATCATCGTCCGCTGTATATAGAGTTCACTACATTGACATCTCAGTCAGCTGTATATGAAGTTCGCTACGCTGACATCATCGTCCGCTGTATATAAAGTTTGCTACACTGACATCATCGTCCGCTGTAAATAGAGTTCACTACATTGACATCTCAGTCAGCTGTATATGGAGTTCGCTACGCTGATAACATCGTCAGCTGTATATAGAGTTCGCTACGCTGATATCATATTCCGCTCTATTTAGAGTTCACTACATTGACATCTCAATCAGCTGTATATAAAGTTCGCTACACTAACATCCTCGTCCGTTGTATATACAGTCTTCTACATTGACATCTCAGTCAGCTGTATATGAAGTTCGCAACGCTGACATCATTGTCCGCTGTATATAGAGTTTACATTGACATTTCAGTCAGCTGTATATAGAGTACACTACGTTGACATCATTGTCTGCTGTATGCAGAGTTCACGTTATTCACATAATTGTCAGCCGTATATTGACTACGCTACACTGACATTATAGTCAGCTGTATATATAGTTCGCTGAATTGACATCATTGTCAGCTGTATATAGAGTTCGCTACACTAACATCATCGTCCGCTCTTGATCGAGTTCCCTACACTGACATCATCGTCCGCTGTATATAGAGTACCCGACGTTGATATTTCAGTCAGCTATATATATAGTTCGCTACAATGACATCATCGTCCGCTTTATGTAGAGTTCACCACGCTGACATCATCATGCGCTGTATATAGAGTTCACTACGCAGCATCTCAGTCTGCTGTATATAGAATACACTAGGTTGACATCATCGTCCGCTGTATATAGAGTTCGCTACACTGACATCATCGTGCGCTGTATAAAATGTTCACTACACTGACATCATCGTCCGCTGTATATAGAGTTCACTACATTGACATCTCAGTCAGCTGTATTTGAAGCTCGCTACGCTGACGTCATCGTCCGCTGTATATAGAGTTTACATTGACATCTCAGTCAGCTGTATAGGGAGTTCGCTACACTAACATCATCGTCCTCTGTATATAGAGTTCATTACATTGACATTTCAGTACGCTGTATATAGAGTTCGCTACATTAAGATCATCGTCTGCTGTATGTAGAGTTCGCTATACTGACATCATCGTCCGCTGAATATAGAGTTAGCTAAATTGACCTATCAGTCCGCCGTATATAAAGTTCGCTACGCTGACATCAATTTACGCTGTATGTAGTTCTCTACATTAACATCTCAGTCGGCTGTATATTAAGTTCGCTACATTGACAACATCGTCCGCTGTATATAGAATTTACATTGACATCTCAGTCAGATGTATAGAGAGTTCGCTAATCTGACATCATCTTCCGCTGTATATAGAGTTCACTAAATTGACATTTCAGTCAGTTTTATATAGAGTTCGCTACAATGACATCATCGTCCGCTGTATGTAGAGTTCACCACGCTGACATCATCATGCGCTGTATATAGAGTTCACTACGCAGCATCTCAGTTAGCTGTATATAGAGTACAAAACGTTGACATCATCGTCCGCTGTACATAGATTTCGCTATACTGACATCATCGTGCGCTTTATATAATGTTCACTACAATGAAATCATCGTCCGCTTTATATAGAGTTCACTACATTGACATCTCAGTCAGCTGTATATATAAGTTCGATACACTAAAATTATCTTCCCGCTGTTTATAGAGTTCGCTACACTGACATCATCGTCCGTTGTATAACAGTTTACTACATTGACATCTCAGTCTGCTGTATATGAAAGTTCGCAACGCTGACATCATTGTCCGCTGTATATAGAGTTTACATTGACATTTCAGTCAGCTGTATATAGAGTACACTACGTTGACATCATCGTCTGCTGTATGCAGAGTTCACTTTATTCACATAATTGTCAGCCGTATATTGACTACGCTACACTGACATTATAGTCAGCTGTATATAAAGTTCGCTGAATTGACATCATTGTCAGCTGTATATAGAGTTCGCTACACTAACATCATCGTCCGCTGTTGATCGAGTTCCCTTCACTAACATCATCGTCCGCTGTATATAGAGTACCCTACGTTGATATTTCAGTCAGCTGTATATATAGTTCGCTACACTGACATCATCGTCCGCTTTATGTAGAGTTCACCACACTGACATCATCATGTGCTGTATATAGAGTTCACTACGCAGACATCTCAGTCAGCTGTATATAGAATACATTAGGTTGACATCATCGTCCGCTGTATATAGAGTTCGCTACACTGACATCATCGTGCGCTGTATAAAATGTTCACTACACTGACATCATCGTCCGCTGTATATAGAGTTTACATTGACATCTCAGTCAGCTGTATATAGAGTTCGCTACACTGATATCATCGTCCGCTGTATACAGAGTTCGCTACATTGACATTTCAGTAAGCTGTATATGAAGTTCGCTACGCTGACATCATAGTCGGCTGTACATAGAATTCGCTACACTAACATCATCGTCCGCAGTATATAGAGTTCGCTACACAGATATCATCTTCCGCTGTATATAGAGTTCGATACATTGACATCTCAGTAAGCTGTATATAGAGTTCGCTATATCAAGATCATCGTCTGCTGTACGTAGAGTTCGCCATACTGACATCATCGTCCGCTGAATATAGAGTTAGCTAAATTGACATCTCAGTCTGCTGTATATAAAATTCGCTACGCTGACATCAATTTACGCTGTATATAGAGTTCTCTACATTAACATCTCAGTCGGCTGTATATGAAGTTCGCTACGCTGACATCATCGTCCGCTGTATATAGAGTTTACATTGACATCTCAGTCAGATGTATAGAGAGTTCGCTAATCTGACATCATCGTCCGCTGTTTATAGAGTTCACTACATTGACATTTCAGTCAGTTGTATATAGAGTTCGCTACAATGACATCATCGTCCGCTGTATGTAGAGTTCACCACGCTGACATCATCATGCGCTGTATATAGAGTTCACTACGCAGCATCTCAGTCTGCTGTATATAGAGTACAATACGTTGACATCATCGTCCGCTGTACATAGAGTTTCGCTACACTGACATCATCGTGCGCTTTATATAATGTTCACTACAATGACATCATCGTCCGCTTTATATAGAGTTCACTACATGGACATCTCAGTCAGCTGTATATGAAGTTCGCTACGCTGACATCATCGTCCACTGTATATAGAGTTCGCTACACTGACATCATCGTCCGCTGTATATAGAGTACACAACGATGACATTTCAGAAAGCTGCATATAAAGTTTGCTACACTGACATCATCGTCCGCTGTATATAGAGTTCACTACATAGACATCTCAGTCAGCTGTATATGGAGTTCGTTACGCTGATATCATCGTCAGCTGTATATAGAGTTCTCTACGCTGATATCATATTCCGCTCTATTTAGAGTTCACTACATGGACATCTCAGTCAGCTGTATATAAAGTTCGCTACACTAACATCATCGTCCGCTGTTGATCGAGTTCCCTACCCTGACATCATTGTCCGCTGCATATAGAGTACCCTACGTTGATATTTCAGTCAGCTGTATATATAGTTCGCTACACTGACATCATCGTCCGCTTTATATAGAGTTCACCACACTGACATCATCGTGTGCAGTTTATAGAGTTCACTACGAAGATATCTCAGACATCTGTATATAGAGTACACTACGTTGACATCATCGTCCGCTGTATATAGAGTTCGCTACACTGACATCATAGTGCGCTGTATAAAATGTTCACTACACTGACATCATCGTCCGCTGTATATAGAGTTCACTACATTGACATCTCAGTCAGCTGTATATGAAGTTCGCTACGCTGACGTCATCGTCCGCTGTATATAGAGTTTACATTGACATCTCAGTCAGCTGTATAGAGAGTTCGCTAATCTGACATCATCGACCGCTGTATATAGAGTTTACATTGACATCTCAGTCCGCTGTATAGAGAGTTCACTACTGTGACATCATCTTCCTCTGTATATAGAGTTCACTACATTGACATTTCAGTCAGCTGTATATAGAGTTCGCTACACTAACATCATCGTCCGCTGTATATAGAGTTAGATAAATTGACATATCAGTCCGCTGTATATAAAGTTCGCTACGCTGACATCAATTTACGCTGTATATAGAGTTCTCTGCATTAACATCTCAGTCGGCTGCATATTAAGTTCGCTACGCTGACAACATCGTCCGCTGTATATAGAGTTTACGTTGACATCTCAGTCAGATGTATAGAGAGTTCGCTAATCTGACATCATCTTCCGCTGTATATAGAGTTCACTACATTGACATTTCAGTCAGTTGTATATAGAGTTCGCTACAATGACGTCATCGTCCGCTGTATGTAGAGTTCACCACGCTGACATCATCATGCGCTGTATATAGAGTTCACTACGCAGCATCTCAATCAGCTGTATATAGAGTACAAAACGTTGAAATCATCGTCCGCTGTACATAGAGTTCGCTACACTGACATCATCGTGCGCTTTATATAATGTTCACTACAATGAAATCATCGTCCGCTTTATATAGAGTTCACTACATTGACATCTCAGTCAGCTGTATATAAAGTTCGATACACTAAAATTATCTTCCCGCTGTTTATAGAGTTCGCCACACTGACATCATCGTCCGCTGTATATAGAGTACACAACGTTGACATTTCAGAAAGCTGTATATAAAGTTTGCTACACTGACATCATCG
Organism: Urechis unicinctus; assembly: GCA_034190875.2. Classification (NCBI taxonomy): domain Eukaryota; kingdom Metazoa; phylum Annelida; class Polychaeta; order Xenopneusta; family Urechidae; genus Urechis; species Urechis unicinctus. Next base: position 106,083 of record JAXDRA010001298.1, read on the forward strand.
TCCGCTGTATATAGAGATCACTACATTGACATCTCAGTCAGCTGTATATGGAGTTCGCTACGCTGACATCATCGTCCGCTGTAAATAGAGTTCGCTACACTTGCATCCTCGTCCGTTGTATATACAGTCTTCTACATTGACATCTCAGTCAGCTGTATATGAAGTTCGCAACGCTGACATCATTGTCCTCTGTATATAGAGTTTACATTGACATTTCAGTCAGCTGTATATAGAGTACACTACGTTGACATCATTGTCTGCTGTATGCAGAGTTCACGTTATTCACATAATTGTCAGCCGTATATTGACTACGCTACACTGACATTATAGTCAGCTGTATATAAAGTTCGCTGAATTGACATCATTGTCAGCTGTATATAGAGTTTGCTACACTAACATCATCGTCCGCTGTTGATCGAGTTCCCTACACTGACATCATCGTCCGCTGTATATAGAGTACCCTACGTTGATATTTCAGTCAGCTATATATATAGTTCGCTACACTGACATCATCGTCCGCTTTATGTAGAGTTCACCACACTGACATCATCGTGTGCTGTATATAGAGTTCGCTACGCAGACATCTCAGTCAGCTGTATATAGAATACACTAGGTTGACATCATCGTCCGCTGTATATAGAGTTCGCTACACTGACATCATCGTGCGCTGTATAAAATGTTCACTACACTGACATCATCGTCCGCTGTATATAGAGTTCACTACATTGACATCTCAGTCAGCTGTATATTGAAGCTCGCTACGCTGACGTCATCGTCCGCTGTATATAGAGTTTACATTGACATCTCAGTCAGCTGTATATTGAGTTCGCTATCTGACATCATCGTCGCTGTATATAGAGTTCATTACATTGACATTTCAGTAAGCTGTATATAGAGTTCGCTACATTGAGATCATCGTCCGCTGTATGTAGAGTTCGCAATACTGACATCATCGTCCGCTGAATATAGAGTTAGCTAAATTGACCTATCAGTCCGCTGTATATAAAGTTCGCTACGCTGACATCATCGTACGCTGTATATAGTTCTCACTACATTAACATCTCAGTCGGCCGTATATTAAGTTCGCTACGTTGACATCATCGTCCGCTGTATATAGAGTTTACATTGACATCTCAGTCAGATGTATAGAGAGTTCGCTAATCTGACATCATCGTCCGCTGTATATAGAGTTCACTACATTGACATTTCAGTCAGTTTTATATAGAGTTCGCTACAATGACATCATCGTCGCTGCTGTATGTAGAGTTCACCACGCTGACATCATCATGCGCTGTATATAGAGTTCACTACGCAGCATCTCAGTTAGCTGTATATAGAGTACCAAACGTTGAAATCATCGTCCGCTGTACATAGAGTTCGCTACACTGACATCATCGTGCGCTTTATATTATGTTCACTACAATGAAATCATCGTCCGCTTTATATAGAGTTCACTACATTGACATCTCAGTCAGCTGTATATAAAGTTCGATACACTGACATCATCGTCCGCTGTTATATAGAGTTCGCTACACTGACATCATCGTCCGCTGTATATAGAGTACACAACGTTTGACATTTCAGTCCGCTGTATATAAAGTTCGCTACGCTGACGTCATCGTCCGCTGTATATAGAGTTTACATTGACATCTCAGTCAGCTGTATTTGAAGTTCGCTACACTGACATCATCGTCCGCTGTATATAGAGTTTACATTGACATCTCAGTCAGCTGTATAGGGAGTTCGCTAATCTGACATCATCGTCCTCTGTATATAGAGTTCATTACATTGACATTTCAGTAAGCTGTATATAGAGTTCGCTACATTAAGATCATCGTCTGCTGTATGTAGAGTTCGCAATACTGACATCATCGTCCGCTGAATATAGAGTTAGCTAAATTGACCTATCAGTCCGCTGTATATAAAGTTCGCTACGCTGACATCAATTTACGCTGTATATAGTTCTCTACATTAACATCTCAGTCGGCTGTATATTAAGTTCGCAACGCTGACAACATCGTCCGCTGTATATAGAGTTTACATTGACATCTCAGTCAGATGTATAGAGAGTTCGCTAATCTGACATCATCTTCCGCTGTATATAGAGTTCACTACATTGACATTTCAGTCAGTTTTATATAGAGTTTCGCTACGCTGACATCATCGTCCGCTGTATGTAGAGTTTACGTTGACATCTCAGTCGCTGTATATAGAGTTCACTATCTGCATCTCAGTTCCGCTGTATATAGAGTACACTACATGACATTTCAGTCCGTTGTACATAGATTTCGCTACAACTGACATCATCGTCCGCTGTATATAGAGTTCACCACAATGACATCATCATGTCCGCTGTATATAGAGTTTCACTACATTGACATCTCAATCAGCTGTATAGAGTACAGTTCGTAATCTGACATCATCGTCCGCTGTACATAGAGTTCGCTACACTGACATCATCGTGCGCTTTATATAATGTTCACTACAATGAAATCATCGTCCGCTTTATATAGAGTTCACTACATTGACATCTCAGTCAGCTGTATATAAAGTTCGATACACTAAAATTATCTTCCCGCTGTTTATAGAGTTCGCTACACTGACATCATCGTCCGCTGTATATAGAGTACACAACGTTGACATTTCAGAAAGCTGTATATAAAGTTTGCTACACTGACATCATCGTCCGCTGTATATAGAGATCACTACATTGACATCTCAGTCAGCTGTATATGGAGTTCGCTACGCTGACATCATCGTCCGCTGTAAATAGAGTTCGCTACACTAGCATCCTCGTCCGTTGTATATACAGTCTTCTACATTGACATCTCAGTCAGCTGTATATGAAGTTCGCAACGCTGACATCATTGTCCGCTGTATATAGAGTTTACATTGACATTTCAGTCAGCTGTATATAGAGTACACTACGTTGACATCATTGTCTGCTGTATGCAGAGTTCACGTTATTCACATAATTGTCAGCCGTATATTGACTACGCTACACTGACATTATAGTCAGCTGTATATAAAGTTCGCTGAATTGACATCATTGTCAGCTGTATATAGAGTTTGCTACACTAACATCATCGTCCGCTGTTGATCGAGTTCCCTACACTGACATCATCGTCCGCTGTATATAGAGTACCCTACGTTGATATTTCAGTCAGCTATATATATATAGTTCGCTACACTGACATCATCGTCCGCTTTATGTAGAGTTCACCACACTGACATCATCGTGTGCTGTATATAGAGTTCGCTACGCAGACATCTCAGTCAGCTGTATATAGAATACACTAGGTTGACATCATCGTCCGCTGTATATAGAGTTCGCTACACTGACATCATCGTGCGCTGTATAAAATGTTCACTACACTGACACATCATCGTCCGCTGTATATAGAGTTCACTACATTGACATCTCAGTCAGCTGTATTTGAAGCTCGCTACGCTGACGTCATCGTCCGCTGTATATAGAGTTTACATTGACATCTCAGTCAGCTGTATATAGGAGTTCGCTAATCTGACATCATCGTCCTCTGTATATAGAGTTCATTACATTGACATTTCAGTAAGCTGTATATAGAGTTCGCTACATTAAGATCATCGTCTGCTGTATGTAGAGTTCGCAATACTGACATCATCGTCCGCTGAATATAGAGTTAGCTAAATTGACCTATCAGTCCGCTGTATATAAAGTTCGCTACGCTGACATCAATTTACGCTGTATATAGTTCTCTACATTAACATCTCAGTCGGCCGTATATTAAGTTCGCTACGTTGACAACATCGTCCGCTGTATATAGAGTTTACATTGACATCTCAGTCAGATGTATAGAGAGTTCGCTAATCTGACATCATCTTCCGCTGTATATAGAGTTCACTTCATTGACATTTCAGTCAGTTGTATATAGAGTTCGCTACAATGACATCATCGTCCGCTGTATGTAGAGTTCACCACGCTGACATCATCATGCGCTGTATATAGAGTTCACTACGCAGCATCTCAGTCAGCTGTATATAGAGTACAAAACGTTGAAATCATCGTCCGCTGTACATAGAGTTCGCTACACTGACATCATCGTGCGCTTTATATTATGTTCACTACAATGAAATCATCGTCCGCTTTATATAGAGTTCACTACATTGACATCTCAGTCAGCTGTATATAAAGTTCGATACACTAAAATTATCTTCCCGCTGTTTATAGAGTTCGCTACACTGACATCATCGTCCGCTGTATATAGAGTACACAACGTTGACATTTCAGACCGCTGTATATAAAGTTCGCTACGCTGACGTCATCGTCCGCTGTATATAGAGTTTACATTGACATCTCAGTCAGCTGTATTTGAAGCTCGCTACACTGACGTCATCGTCCGCTGTATATAGAGTTTACATTGACATCTCAGTCAGCTGTATAGGGAGTTCGCTAATCTGACATCATCGTTCTCTGTATATAGAGTTCATTACATTGACATTTCAGTAAGCTGTATATAGAGTTCGCTACATTAAGATCATCGTCTGCTGTATGTAGAGTTCGCTATACTGACATCATCGTCCGCTGTATATAGAGTTAGCTAAATTGACCTATCAGTCAGTCCGCTGTATATAAAGTTCGCTACGCTGACATCAATTTACGCTGTATATAGTTCTCTACATTAACATCTCAGTCGGCTGTATATTAAGTTCGCTACGTTGACAACATCGTCCGCTGTATATAGAGTTTACATTGACATCTCAGTCAGATGTATAGAGAGTTCGCTAATCTGACATCATCTTCCGCTGTATATAGAGTTCACTACATTGACATTTCAGTCAGTTTTATATAGAGTTTGCTACAATGACATCATCGTATGCTGTATGTAGAGTTCACCACGCTGACATCATCATGCGCTGTATATAGAGTTCACTACGCAGCATCTCAGTTAGCTGTATATAGAGTACAAAACGTTGACATCATCGTCCGCTGTACATAGATTTCGCTATACTGACATCATCGTGCGCTTTATATAATGTTCACTACAATGAAATCATCGTCCGCTTTATATAGAGTTCACTACATTGACATCTCAGTCAGCTGTATAGAGAGTTCGCTAATCTGACATCATCGACCGCTGTATATAGAGTTCGCTACACTGACATCATCGTGCGCTTTATATAATGTTCACTACAATGAAATCATCGTCCGCTTTATATAGAGTTCACTACATTGACATCTCAGTCAGCTGTATATAAAGTTCGATACACTAAAATTATCTTCCCGCTGTTTATAGAGTTCGCTACACTGACATCATCGTCCGCTGTATATAGAGTACACAACGTTGACATTTCAGAAAGCTGTATATAAAGTTTGCTACACTGACATCATCGTCCGCTGTATATAGAGATCACTACATTGACATCTCAGTCAGCTGTATATGGAGTTCGCTACGCTGACATCATCGTCCGCTGTAAATAGAGTTCGCTACACTAGCATCCTCGTCCGTTGTATATACAGTCTTCTACATTGACATCTCAGTCAGCTGTATATGAAGTTCGCAACGCTGACATCATTGTCCTCTGTATATAGAGTTTACATTGACATTTCAGTCAGCTGTATATAGAGTACACTACGTTGACATCATTGTCTGCTGTATGCAGAGTTCACGTTATTCACATAATTGTCAGCCGTATATTGACTACGCTACACTGACATTATAGTCAGCTGTATATAAAGTTCTCTGAATTGACATCATTGTCAGCTGTATATAGAGTTTGCTACACTAACATCATCGTGCGCTGTTGATCGAGTTCCCTACACTGACATCATCGTCCGCTGTATATAGAGTACCCTACGTTGATATTTCAGTCAGCTATATATATAGTTCGCTACACTGACATCATCGTCCGCTTTATGTAGAGTTCACCACACTGACATCATCGTGTGCTGTATATAGAGTTCGCTACGCAGACATCTCAGTCAGCTGTATATAGAATACACTAGGTTGACATCATCGTCCGCTGTATATAGAGTTCGCTACACTGACATCATCGTGCGCTGTATAAAATGTTCACTACACTGACATCATCGTCCGCTGTATATAGAGTTCACTACATTGACATCTCAGTCAGCTGTATTTGAAGCTCGCTACGCTGACGTCATCGTCCGCTGTATATAGAGTTTACATTGACATCTCAGTCAGCTGTATAGGGAGTTCGCTAATCTGACATCATCGTCCTCTGTATATAGAGTTCATTACATTGACATTTCAGTAAGCTGTATATAGAGTTCGCTACATTAAGATCATCGTCTGCTGTATGTAGAGTTCGCAATACTGACATCATCGTCCGCTGAATATAGAGTTAGCTAAATTGACCTATCAGTCCGCTGTATATAAAGTTCGCTACGCTGACATCAATTTACGCTGTATATAGTTCTCTACATTAACATCTCAGTCGGCTGTATATTAAGTTCGCTACGCTTGACAACATCGTCGTCCGCTGTATATAGAGTTTACATTGACATCTCAGTCAGATGTATAGAGAGTTCGCTAATCTGACATCATCTTCCGCTGTATATAGAGTTCACTACATTGACATTTCAGTCAGTTGTATATAGAGTTCGCTACAATGACATCATCGTCCGCTGTATGTAGAGTTCACCACGCTGACATCATCATGCGCTGTATATAGAGTTCACTACGCAGCATCTCAATCAGCTGTATATAGAGTACAAAACGTTGAAATCATCGTCCGCTGTACATAGAGTTCGCTACACTGACATCATCGTGCGCTTTATATAATGTTCACTACAATGAAATCATCGTCCGCTTTATATAGAGTTCACTACATTGACATCTCAGTCAGCTGTATATAAAGTTCGATACACTAAAATTATCTTCCCGCTGTTATAGAGTTCGCTACACTGACATCATCGTCCGCTGTATATAGAGTACACAACGTTGACATTTCAGAAAGCTGTATATAAAGTTTGCTACACTGACATCATCGTCCGCTGTATATAGAGATCACTACATTGACATCTCAGTCAGCTGTATATGGAGTTCGCTACGCTGACATCATTGTCCGCTGTAAATAGAGTTCGCTACACTAGCATCCTCGTCCGTTGTATATACAGTCTTCTACATTGACATCTCAGTCAGCTGTATATGAAGTTCGCAACGCTGACATCATTGTCCTCTGTATATAGAGTTTACATTGACATTTCAGTCAGCTGTATATAGAGTGCACTACGTTGACATCATTGTCTGCTGTATGCAGAGTTCACGTTATTCACATAATTGTCAGCCGTATATTGACTACGCTACACTGACATTATAGTCAGCTGTATATAAAGTTCTCTGAATTGACATCATTGTCAGCTGTATATAGAGTTTGCTACACTAACATCATCGTGCGCTGTTGATCGAGTTCCCTACACTGACATCATCGTCCGCTGTATATAGAGTACCCTACGTTGATATTTCAGTCAGCTATATATATAGTTCGCTACACTGACAACATCGTCCGCTTTATGTAGAGTTCACCACACTGACATCATCGTGTGCTGTATATAGAGTTCGCTACGCAGACATCTCAGTCAGCTGTATATAGAATACACTAGGTTGACATCATCGTCCGCTGTGTATAGAGTTCGCTACACTGACATCATCGTGCGCTGTATAAAATGTTCACTACACTGACATCATCGTCCGCTGTATATAGAGTTCACTACATTGACATCTCAGTCAGCTGTATTTGAAGCTCGCTACGCTGACGTCATCGTCCGCTGTATATAGAGTTTACATTGACATCTCAGTCAGCTGTATAGGGAGTTCGCTAATCTGACATCATCGTCCTCTGTATATAGAGTTCATTACATTGACATTTCAGTAAGCTGTATATAGAGTTCGCTACATTAAGATCATCGTCTGCTGTATGTAGAGTTCGCAATACTGACATCATCGTCCGCTGAATATAGAGTTAGCTAAATTGACCTATCAGTCCGCTGTATATAAAGTTCGCTACGCTGACATCAATTTACGCTGTATATAGTTCTCTACATTAACATCTCAGTCGGCCGTATATTAAGTTCGCTACGTTGACAACATCGCGTCCGCTGTATATAGAGTTTTACATTGACATCTCAGTCAGATGTATATAGAGAGTTCGCTAATCTGACATCATCTTCCGCTGTATATAGAGTTCACTACATTGACATTTCAGTCAGTTTTATATAGAGTTTCGCTACAATGACATCATCGTCCGCTGTATGTAGAGTTTCACCACGCTGACATCATCATGCGCTGTATATAGAGTTCACTACGCAGCATCTCAGTTAGCTGTATATAGAGTACAAAACGTTGAAATCATCGTCCGCTGTACATAGAGTTCGCTACACTGACATCATCGTGCGCTTTATATAATGTTCACTACAATGAAATCATCGTCCGCTTTATATAGAGTTCACTACATTGACATCTCAGTCAGCTGTATATAAAGTTCGATACACTAAAATTATCTTCCCGCTGTTTATAGAGTTCGCTACACTGACATCATCGTCCGCTGTATATAGAGTACACAACGTTGACATTTCAGAAAGCTGTATATAAAGTTTGCTACACTGACATCATCGTCCGCTGTATATTGAGATCACTACATTGACATCTCAGTCAGCTGTATATGGAGTTCGCTACGCTGACATCATCGTCCGCTGTAAATAGAGTTCGCTACACTAGCATCCTCGTCCGTTGTATATACAGTCTTCTACATTGACATCTCAGTCAGCTGTATATGAAGTTCGCAACGCTGACATCATTGTCCGCTGTATATAGAGTTTACATTGACATTTCAGTCAGCTGTATATAGAGTACACTACGTTGACATCATTGTCTGCTGTATGCAGAGTTCACGTTATTCACATAATTGTCAGCCGTATATTGACTACGCTACACTGACATTATAGTCAGCTGTATATAAAGTTCGCTGAATTGACATCATTGTCAGCTGTATATAGAGTTTGCTACACTAACATCATCGTCCGCTGTTGATCGAGTTCCCTACACTGACATCATCGTCCGCTGTATATAGAGTACCCTACGTTGATATTTCAGTCAGCTATATATATAGTTCGCTACACTGACATCATCGTCCGCTTTATGTAGAGTTCACCACACTGACATCATCGTGTGCTGTATATAGAGTTCGCTACGCAGACATCTCAGTCAGCTGTATATAGAATACACTAGGTTGACATCATCGTCCGCTGTATATAGAGTTCGCTACACTGACATCATCGTGCGCTGTATAAAATAATCACTACACTGACATCATCGTCCGCTGTATATAGAGTTCACTACATTGACATCTCAGTCAGCTGTATTTGAAGCTCGCTACGCTGACGTCATCGTCCGCTGTATATAGAGTTTACATTGACATCTCAGTCAGCTGTATATTGAGTTCGCTAATCTGACATCATCGTTCTCTGTATATAGAGTTCATTACATTGACATTTCAGTAAGCTGTATATAGAGTTCGCTACATTAAGATCATCGTCTGCTGTATGTAGAAATCGCAATACTGACATCATCGTCCGCTGAATATAGAGTTAGCTAAATTGACCTATCAGTCCGCTGTATATAAAGTTCGCTACGCTGACGTCATCGTCCGCTGTATATAGAGTTTACATTGACATCTCAGTCAGCTGTATAGAGAGTTCGCAAATCTGACATCATCGACCGCTGTATATAGAGTTTACATTGACATCTCAGTCAGCTTTATAGAGAGTTCGCTACTCTGACATCATCTTCCTCTGTATATAGAGTTCACTACATTGACATTTCAGTCAGCTGTATATAGAGTTCGCTACACTAACATCATCGTCCGCTGTATATAGAGTTAGATAAATTGACATATAAGTCCGCTGTATATAAAGTTCGCTACGCTGACATCAAAACGTTGAAATCATCGTTCGCTGTACATAGAGTTCGCTACACTGACATCATCGTGCGCTTTATATAATGTTCACTACAATGAAATCGTCGTCCGCTTTATATAGAGTTCACTACATTGACATCTCAGTCAGCTGTATATAAAGTTCGATACACTAAAATTATCTTCCCGCTGTTTATAGAGTTCGCTACACTGACATCATCGTCCGCTGTATATAGAGTACACAACGTTGACATTTCAGAAAGCTGTATATAGAGTTCGCTACACTAACATCATCGTCCGCTGTATATAGAGTTAGATAAATTGACATATAAGTCCGCTGTATATAAAGTTCGCTACGCTGACGTCATCGTCCGCTGTATATAGAGTTTACATTGACATCTCAGTCAGCTGTATTTGAAGCTCGCTACACTGACGTCATCGTCCGCTGTATATAGAGTTTACATTGACATCTCAGTCAGCTGTATAGGGAGTTCGCTAATCTGACATCATCGTTCTCTGTATATAGAGTTCATTACATTGACATTTCAGTAAGCTGTATATAGAGTTCGCTACATTAAGATCATCGTCTGCTGTATGTAGAGTTCGCAATACTGACATCATCGTCCGCTGAATATAGAGTTAGCTAAATTGACCTATCAGTCCGCTGTATATAAAGTTCGCTACGCTGACATCAATTTACGCTGTATATAGTTCTCTACATTAACATCTCAGTCGGCTGTATATTAAGTTCGCTACGTTGACAACATCGTCCGCTGTATATAGAGTTTACATTGACATCTCAGTCAGATGTATAGAGAGTTCGCTAATCTGACATCATCTTCCGCTGTATATAGAGTTCACTACATTGACATTTCAGTCAGTTTTATATAGAGTTTGCTACAATGACATCATCGTATGCTGTATGTAGAGTTCACCACGCTGACATCATCATGCGCTGTATATAGAGTTCACTACGCAGCATCTCAGTTAGCTGTATATAGAGTACAAAACGTTGACATCATCGTCCGCTGTACATAGATTTCGCTATACTGACATCATCGTGCGCTTTATATAATGTTCACTACAATGAAATCATCGTCCGCTTTATATAGAGTTCACTACATTGACATCTCAGTCAGCTGTATAGAGAGTTCGCTAATCTGACATCATCGACCGCTGTATATAGAGTTTACATTGACATCTCAGTCAGCTGTATAGAGAGTTCGCTACTCTGACATCATCTTCCTCTGTATATAGAGTTCACTACATTGACATTTCAGTCAGCTGTATATAGAGTTCGCTACACTAACATCATCGTCCGCTGTATATAGAGTTAGATAAATTGACATATCAGTCCGCTGTATATAAAGTTCGCTACGCTGACATCAATTTACGCTGTATATAGAGTTCTCTGCATTAACATCTCAGTCGGCTGCATATTAAGTTCGCTACGCTGACAACATCGTCCGCTGTATATAGAGTTTACGTTGACATCTCAGTCAGATGTATAGAGAGTTCGCTAATCTGACATCATCTTCCGCTGTATATAGAGTTCACTACATTGACATTTCAGTCAGTTGTATATATAGTTCGCTACACTGACATCATCGTCCGCTTTATATAGAGTTCACCACACTGACATCATCGTCTGCAGTTTATAGAGTTCACTACGCAGATATCTCAGACATCTGTATAAAGAGTACACTACGTTGACATCATCGTCCGCTGTATATAGAGTTCGCTACACTGACATCATAGTGCGCTGTATAAAATGTTCACTACACTGACATCATCGTCCGCTGTATATAGAGTTCACTACATTGACATCTCAGTCAGCTGTATATGAAGTTCGCTACGCTGACGTCATCGTCCGCTGTATATAGAGTTTACATTGACATCTCAGTCAGCTGTATAGAGAGTTCGCTAATCTGACATCATCGACCGCTGTATATAGAGTTTACATTGACATCTCAGTCAGCTGTATAGAGAGTTCGCTACTCTGACATCATCTTCCTCTGTATATAGAGTTCACTACATTGACATTTCAGTCAGCTGTATATAGAGTTCGCTACACTAACATCATCGTCCGCTGTATATAGAGTTAGATAAATTGACATATAAGTCCGCTGTATATAAAGTTCGCTACGCTGACATCAAAACGTTGAAATCATCGTCCGCTGTACATAGAGTTCGCTACACTGACATCATCGTGCGCTTTATATAATGTTCACTACAATGAAAAATCATCGTCCGCTTTATATAGAGTTCACTACATTGACATCTCAGTCAGCTGTATATAAAGTTCGATACACTAAAATTATCTTCCCGCTGTTTATAGAGTTCGCTACACTGACATCATCGTCCGCTGTATATAGAGTACACAACGTTGACATTTCAGAAAGCTGTATATAAAGTTTGCTACACTGACATCATCGTCCGCTGTATATAGAGATCACTACATTGACATCTCAGTCAGCTGTATATGGAGTTCGCTACGCTGACATCATCGTCCGCTGTAAATAGAGTTCGCTACACTAGCATCCTCGTCCGTTGTATATACAATCTTCTACATTGACATCTCAGTCAGCTGTATATGAAGTTCGCAACGCTGACATCATTGTCCGCTGTATATAGAGTTTACATTGACATTTCAGTCAGCTGTATATAGAGTACACTACGTTGACATCATTGTCTGCTGTATGCAGAGTTCACGTTATTCACATAATTGTCAGCCGTATATTGACTACGCTACACTGACATTATAGTCAGCTGTATATAAGTTCGCTGAATTGACATCATTGTCAGCTGTATATAGAGTTTGCTACACTAACATCATCGTCCGCTGTTGATCGAGTTCCCTACACTGACATCATCGTCCGCTGTATATAGAGTACCCTACGTTGATATTTCAGTCAGCTATATATATAGTTCGCTACACTGACATCATCGTCCGCTTTATGTAGAGTTCACCACACTGACATCATCGTGTGCTGTATATAGAGTTCGCTACGCAGACATCTCAGTCAGCTGTATATAGAATACACTAGGTTGACATCATCGTCCGCTGTATATAGAGTTCGCTACACTGACATCATCGTGCGCTGTATAAAATGTTCACTACACTGACATCATCGTCCGCTGTATATAGAGTTCACTACATTGACATCTCAGTCAGCTGTATTTGAAGCTCGCTACGCTGACGTCATCGTCCGCTGTATATAGAGTTTACATTGACATCTCAGTCAGCTGTATAGGGAGTTCGCTAATCTGACATCATCGTCCTCTGTATATAGAGTTCATTACATTGACATTTCAGTAAGCTGTATATAGAGTTCGCTACATTAAGATCATCGTCTGCTGTATGTAGAGCTCGCAATACTGACATCATCGTCCGCTGAATATAGAGTTAGCTAAATTGACCTATCAGTCCGCTGTATATAAAGTTCGCTATGCTGACATCAATTTACGCTGTATATAGTTCTCTACATTAACATCTCAGTCGGCTGTATATTAAGTTCGCTACGTTGACAACATCGTCCGCTGTATATAGAGTTTACATTGACATCTCAGTCAGATGTATAGAGAGTTCGCTAATCTGACATCATCTTCCGCTGTATATAGAGTTCGCTATACTGACATCATCGTGCGCTTTATATAATGTTCACTACAATGAAATCATCGTCCGCTTTATATAGAGTTCACTACATTGACATCTCAGTCAGCTGTATATAAAGTTCGATACACTAAAATTATCTTCCCGCTGTTTATAGAGTTCGCTACACTGACATCATCGTCCGCTGTATATAGAGATCACTACATTGACATCTCAGTCAGCTGTATATGGAGTTCGCTACGCTGACATCATCGTCCGCTGTATATAGAGTTTACATTGACATCTCAGTCAGCTGTATAGAGAGTTCGATAATCTGACATCATCGACCGCTGTATATAGAGTTTACATTGACATCTCAGTCAGCTGTATAGAGAGTTCGCTACTCTGACATCATCTTCCTCTGTATATAGAGTTCACTACATTGACATTTCAGTCAGCTGTATATAGAGTTCGCTACACTAACATCATCGTCCGCTGTATATAGAGTTAGATAAATTGACATATAAGTCCGCTGTATATAAAGTTCGCTACGCTGACATCAAAACGTTGAAATCATCGTCCGCTGTACATAGAGTTCGCTACACTGACATCATCGTGCGCTTTATATAATGTTCACTACAATGAAATCATCGTCCGCTTTATATAGAGTTCACTACATTGACATCTCAGTCAGCTGTATATAAAGTTCGATACACTAAAATTATCTTCCCGCTGTTTATAGAGTTCGCTACACTGACATCATCGTCCGCTGTATATAGAGTACACAACGTTGACATTTCAGAAAGCTGTATATAAAGTTTGCTACACTGACATCATCGTCCGCTGTATATAGAGATCACTACATTGACATCTCAGTCAGCTGTATATGGAGTTCGCTACGCTGACATCATCGTCCGCTGTAAATAGAGTTCGCTACACTAGCATCCTCGTCCGTTGTATATACAGTCTTCTACATTGACATCTCAGTCAGCTGTATATGAAGTTCGCAACGCTGACATCATTGTCCTCTGTATATAGAGTTTACACTGACATTTCAGTCAGCTGTATATAGAGTACACTACGTTGACATCATTGTCTGCTGTATGCAGAGTTCACGTTATTCACTTAATTGTCAGCCGTATATTGACTACGCTACACTGACATTATAGTCAGCTGTATATAAAGTTCGCTGAATTGACATCATTGTCAGCTGTATATAGAGTTTGCTACACTAACATCATCGTCCGCTGTTGATCGAGTTCCCTACACTGACATCATCGTCCGCTGTATATGGAGTACACAACTTGACATTTCAGAAAGCTGCATATAAAGTTTGCTACACTGACATCATCGTCCGCTGTATATAGAGTTCACTACATAGACATCTCAGTCAGCTGTATATGGAGTTCGCTACGCTGACATCATCGTCCGCTGTATATAGAGTTTACATTGACATCTCAGTCAGCTGTATAGAGAGTTCGCTAATCTGACATCATCGACCGCTGTATATAGAGTTTACATTGACATCTCAGTCAGCTGTATAGAGAGTTCGCTACTCTGACATCATCTTCCTCTGTATATAGAGTTCACTACATTGACATTTCAGTCAGCTGTATATAGAGTTCGCTACACTAACATCATCGTCCGCTGTATATAGAGTTAGATAAATTGACATATCAGTCCGCTGTATATAAAGTTCGCTACGCTGACATCAATTTACGCTGTATATAGAGTTCTCTGCATTAACATCTCAGTCGGCTGCATATTAAGTTCGCTACGCTGACAACATCGTCCGCTGTATATAGCGTTTACGTTGACATCTCAGTCAGATGTATAGAGAGTTCGCTAATCTGACATCATCTTCCGCTGTATATAGAGTTCACTACATTGACATTTCAGTCAGTTGTATATAGAGTTTACATTGACATCTCAGTCAGCTTTATAGAGAGTTCGCTACTCTGACATCATCTTCCTCTGTATATAGAGTTCACTACATTGACATTTCAGTCAGCTGTATATAGAGTTCGCTACACTAACATCATCGTCCGCTGTATATAGAGTTAGATAAATTGACATATAAGTCCGCTGTATATAAAGTTCGCTACGCTGACATCAAAACGTTGAAATCATCGTTCGCTGTACATAGAGTTCGCTACACTGACATCATCGTGCGCTTTATATAATGTTCACTACAATGAAATCGTCGTCCGCTTTATATAGAGTTCACTACATTGACATCTCAGTCAGCTGTATATAAAGTTCGATACACTAAAATTATCTTCCCGCTGTTTATAGAGTTCGCTACACTGACATCATCGTCCGCTGTATATAGAGTACACAACGTTGACATTTCAGAAAGCTGTATATATAAGTTCGCTACACTAACATCATCGTCCGCTGTATATAGAGTTAGATACATTGACATCTAAGTCCGCTGTATATAGAGTTCGCTACGCTGACGTCATCGTCCGCTGTATATAGAGTTTACATTGACATCTCAGTCAGCTGTATATTTGAAGCTCGCTACACTGACGTCATCGTCCGCTGTATATAGAGTTTCTACATTGACATCTCAGTCAGCTGTATAGGGAGTTCGCTAATCTGACATCATCGTTCTCTGTATATAGAGTTCATTACATTGACATTTCAGTAAGCTGTATATAGAGTTCGCTACATTGACATCATCGTCTGCTGTATGTAGAGTTCGCAATACTGACATCATCGTCCGCTGAATATAGAGTTAGCTAAATTGACATATCAGTCCGCTGTATATAAAGTTCGCTACGCTGACATCAATTTACGCTGTATATATCTCTACATTAACATCTCAGTCGGCTGTATATTAAGTTCGCTACGTTGACATCATCGTCCGCTGTATATAGAGTTTCATTGACATCTCACATGTATGAGTTCGCTAATCTGACATCATCTTCCGCTGTATATAGAGTTCACTACATTGACATTTCAGTCAGTTTTATATAGAGTTCGCTACAATGACATCATCGTATGCTGTATGTAGAGTTCACCACGCTGACATCATCATGCGCTGTATATAGAGTTCACTACGCAGCATCTCAGTCAGCTGTATATAGAGTACACTACGTTGACATCATCGTCGTCCGCTGTACATAGAGTTCGCTACACTGACATCATCGTGCGCTGTATATAATGTTCACTACACTGACATCATCGTCCGCGCTTATATAGAGTTCACTACATTGACATCTCAGTCAGCTGTATAGAGAGTTCGCTAATCTGACATCATCGTCCGCTGTATATAGAGTTTACATTGACATCTCAGTCAGCTGTATAGAGAGTTCGCTACATCTGACATCATCGTCCTCTGTATATAGAGTTCACTACATTGACATTTCAGTCAGCTGTATATAGAGTTCGCTACACTAACATCATCGTCTGCTGTATATAGAGTTAAATTGACATATCAGTGACATATAAATCGCTACGTGACGCTGTATGTATATAGAGTTCTCTACATTGACATCTCAGTCGGCTGCATATATAGTTAAAGTTCGCTACATCTGACATCATAGAGTTACGCTGTATATAGAGAGTTCTGTATATAGTGCACTAGTTCTACATTGACATCTCAGTCAGGCTGTATATAAGTTCGCTACACTGACATCATCGTCCGCTTTATATAGAGTTCACCACACTGACATTGATAGATCACTCAGATATCTCAGACATCTGTATAAAGAGTACATACGTTGACATCAGTTCGCTAGAGTTCGCTACACTGACATCATAGTGCGCTGACATCACACTGACATCATCGTCCGCTGTATATAGAGTTCACTACATTGACATCTCAGTCAGCTGTATATGAAGTTCGCTACGCTGACGTCATCGTCCGCTGCTAGAGTTTACATTGACATCATCTGTATAGAGAGTTCGCTAATCTGACATCATCGACCGCTGTATAGAGTTCATTGACATCTCAGTCAGCTGTATAGACAGTTCGCTACTCTGACATCATCATGCGCTGTATATAGAGTTCATACATTGACATTTCAGTCAGCTGTATATAGAGTTCGCTACACTAACATCATCGTCCGCTGTATATAGATTAGATAAGTTGACATATAAGTCCGCTGTATATAAAGTTCGACGCTGACATCAAAACGTTGAAATCATCGTCCGCTGTACATAGAGTTCGCTACACTGACATCATCGTGCGCTTTATATAATGTTCACTACAATGAAATCATCGTCCGCTTATATATAGAGTTCACTACATTGACATCTCAGTCAGCTGTATATAAAGTTCGATACACTAAAATTATCTTCCCGCTGTTTATAGAGTTCGCTACACTGACATCATCGTCCGCTGTATATAGAGTACACAACGTTGACATTTCAGAAAGCTGTGACATCTCAGTCCGCTTGACATCTCAGTCAGTATATAGAGATTACGCTACGCTGACATCATCATCGTCCGCTGTAAATAGAGTTCGCTACACTAGCATCCTCGTCCGTTGTATATACAATCTTCTACATTGACATCTCAGTCAGCTGTATATGAAGTTCGCAACGCTGACATCATTGTCCGCTGTATATAGAGTTTACATTGACATTTCAGTCAGCTGTATATAGAGTACACTACGTTGACATCATTGTCTGCTGTATGCAGAGTTCACGTTATTCACATAATTGTCAGCCGTATATTGACTACGCTACACTGACATTATAGTCAGCTGTATATAAAGTTCGCTGAATTGACATCATTGTCAGCTGTATATAGAGTTTGCTACACTAACATCATCGTCCGCTGTTGATCGAGTTCCCTACACTGACATCATCGTCCGCTGTATATAGAGTACCCTACGTTGATATTTCAGTCAGCTATATATATAGTTCGCTACACTGACATCATCGTCCGCTTTATGTAGAGTTCACCACACTGACATCATCGTGTGCTGTATATAGAGTTCGCTACGCAGACATCTCAGTCAGCTGTATATAGAATACACTAGGTTGACATCATCGTCCGCTGTATATAGAGTTCGCTACACTGACATCATCGTGCGCTGTATAAAATGTTCACTACACTGACATCATCGTCCGCTGTATATAGAGTTCACTACATTGACATCTCAGTCAGCTGTATTTGAAGCTCGCTACGCTGACGTCATCGTCCGCTGTATATAGAGTTTACATTGACATCTCAGTCAGCTGTATAGGGAGTTCGCTAATCTGACATCATCGTCCTCTGTATATAGAGTTCATTACATTGACATTTCAGTAAGCTGTATATAGAGTTCGCTACATTAAGATCATCGTCTGCTGTATGTAGAGCTCGCAATACTGACATCATCGTCCGCTGAATATAGAGTTAGCTAAATTGACCTATCAGTCCGCTGTATATAAAGTTCGCTATGCTGACATCAATTTACGCTGTATATAGTTCTCTACATTAACATCTCAGTCGGCTGTATATTAAGTTCGCTACGTTGACAACATCGTCCGCTGTATATAGAGTTTACATTGACATCTCAGTCAGATGTATAGAGAGTTCGCTAATCTGACATCATCTTCCGCTGTATATAGAGTTCGCTATACTGACATCATCGTGCGCTTTATATAATGTTCACTACAATGAATCATCGTCCGCTTTATATAGAGTTCACTACATTGACATCTCAGTCAGCTGTATATAAAGTTCGATACACTAAAATTATCTTCCCGCTGTTATAGAGTTCGCTACACTGACATCATCGTCCGCTGTATATAGAGATCACTACATTGACATCTCAGTCAGCTGTATATGGAGTTCGCTACGCTGACATCATCGTCCGCTGTATATAGAGTTTTACATTGACATCTCAGTCAGCTGTATAGAGAGTTCGATAATCTGACATCATCGACCGCTGTATATAGAGTTTACATTGACATCTCAGTCAGCTGTATAGAGAGTTCGCTAACTCTGACATCATCTTCCTCTGTATATAGAGTTCACTACATTGACATTTCAGTCAGCTGTATATAGAGTTCGCTACTACTAACATCATCGTCCGCTGTATATAGAGTTAGATAAATTGACATATAAGTCCGCTGTATATAAAGTTCGCTACGCTGACATCAAAACGTTGAAATCATCGTCGCTCCGTACATAGAGTTCGCTACACTGACATCATCGTGCGCTTTATATAATGTTCACTACAATGAAATCATCGTCCGCTTTATATAGAGTTCACTACATTGACATCTCAGTCAGCTGTATATAAAGTTCGATACACTAAAATTATCTTCCGCTGTTTATAGAGTTTCGCTACACTGACATCATCGTCCGCTGTATATAGAGTACACAACGTTGACATTTCAGAAAGCTGTATATAAAGTTTGCTACACTGACATCATCGTCCGCTGTATATAGAGATCACTACATTGACATCTCAGTCAGCTGTATATGGAGTTCGCTACGCTGACATCATCGTCCGTCCGCTGTAAATAGAGTTCGCTACACTAGCATCCTCGTCCGTTGTATATACAGTCTTCTACATTGACATCTCAGTCAGCTGTATATGAAGTTCGCAACGCTGACATCATTGTCCTCTGTATATAGAGTTTACACTGACATTTCAGTCAGCTGTATATAGAGTACACTACGTTGACATCATTGTCTGCTGTATGCAGAGTTCACGTTATTCACTTAATTGTCAGCCGTATATTGACTACGCTACACTGACATTATAGTCAGCTGTATATAAAGTTCGCTGAATTGACATCATTGTCAGCTGTATATAGAGTTTGCTACACTAACATCATCGTCCGCTGTTGATCGAGTTCCCTACACTGACATCATCGTCCGCTGTATATGGAGTACACAACGTTGACATCTCAGTCAGTCAGCTGTATATGTATATAGAGTTTACACGACTACGCTGACATCATCGTCTGTATATAGAGTTCATACATAGACATCTCGCTGTATATGGAGTTCGCTAGACATCATCGTCCGCTGTATATAGAGTTTACATTGACATTCGCTACACTGACATCATCGTCCGCTGTATATAGAGTATAGAGTTTACATTGACATCTCAGAGAAGCTGTATATAGAGCTTCGCATCATATAAATACACTGACATCATCGTCCGCTGTATATAGAGTTCACTACATAGACATCTCAGTCAGCTGTATATGGAGTTCGCTACGCTGACATCATGACCGCTGTATATAGAGTTTATTGACATCTCAGTCAGCTGTATAGAGAGTTCGCTAATCTGACATCATCGACCGCTGTATATAGAGTTTACATTGACATCTGAGCTGTATAGAGAGTTCGCTAATCTGACATCATCGACCGCTGTATATAGAGTTCAGCTACATTGACATCATCTTCCTCTGTATATAGAGTTCACTACATTGACATTGTATATAGAGTTCGCTACACTAACATCATCGTTCCGCTGTATATAGAGTTAGATAAATTGACATATCAGTCCGCTGTATATAAAGTTCGCTACGCTGACATCAATTTACGCTGTATATAGAGTTCTCTGCATTAACATCTCAGTCGGCTGCATATTAAGTTCGCTACGCTGACAACATCGTCCGCTGTATATAGAGTTTACGTTGACATCTCAGTCAGATGTATAGAGAGTTCGCTAATCTGACATCATCTTCCGCTGTATATAGAGTTCACTACATTGACATTTCAGTCAGTTGTATATAGAGTTCGCTACAATGACGTCATCGTCCGCTGTATGTAGAGTTCACCACGCTGACATCATCATGCGCTGTATATAAAGTTCACTACGCAGCATCTCAATCAGCTGTATATAGAGTACAAAACGTTGAAATCATCGTCCGCTGTACATAGAGTTCGCTACACTGACATCATCGTGCGCTTTATATAATGTTCACTACAATGAAATCATCGTCCGCTTTATATAGAGTTCACTACATTGACATCTCAGTCAGCTGTATATAAAGTTCGATACACTAAAATTATCTTCCCGCTGTTTATAGAGTTCGCTACACTGGCATCATCGTCCGCTGTATATAGAGTACACAACGTTGACATTTCAGAAAGCTGTATATAAAGTTTGCTACACTGACATCATCGTCCGCTGTATATAGAGATCACTACATTGACATCTCAGTCAGCTGTATATGGAGTTCGCTACGCTGACATCATCGTCCGCTGTAAATAGAGTTCGCTACACTAGCATCCTCGTCCGTTGTATATACAGTCTTCTACATTGACATCTCAGTCAGCTGTATATGAAGTTCGCAACGCTGACATCATTGTCCTCTGTATATAGAGTTTACACTGACATTTCAGTCAGCTGTATATAGAGTGCACTACGTTGACATCATTGTCTGCTGTATGCAGAGTTCACGTTATTCACATAATTGTCAGCCGTATATTGACTACGCTACACTGACATTACAGTCAGCTGTATATAAAGTTCGCTGAATTGACATCATTGTCAGCTGTATATAGAGTTTGCTACACTAACATCATCGTCCGCTGTTGATCGAGTTCCCTACACTGACATCATCGTCCGCTGTATATAGAGTACCCTACGTTGATATTTCAGTCAGCTATATATATAGTTCGCTACACTGACATCATCGTCCGCTTTATGTAGAGTTCACCACACTGACATCATCGTGTGCTGTATATAGAGTTCGCTACGCAGACATCTCAGTCAGCTGTATATAGAATACACTAGGTTGACATCATCGTCCGCTGTATATAGAGTTCGCTACACTGACATCATCGTGCGCTGTATAAAATGTTCACTACACTGACATCATCGTCCGCTGTATATAGAGTTCACTACATTGACATCTCAGTCAGCTGTATTTGAAGCTCGCTACGCTGACGTCATCGTCCGCTGTATATAGAGTTTACATTGACATCTCAGTCAGCTGTATAGGGAGTTCGCTAATCTGACATCATCGTCCTCTGTATATAGAGTTCATTACATTGACATTTCAGTAAGCTGTATATAGAGTTCGCTACATTAAGATCATCGTCTGCTGTATGTAGAGTTCGCTATACTGACATCATCGTCCGCTGAATATAGAGTTAGCTAAATTGACCTATCAGTCCGCTGTATATAAAGTTCGCTACGCTGACATCAATTTACGCTGTATATAGTTCTCTACATTAACATCTCAGTCGGCTGTATATTAAGTTCGCTACGTTGACAACATCGTCCGCTGTATATAGAGTTTACATTGACATCTCAGTCAGATGTATAGAGAGTTCGCTAATCTGACATCATCTTCCGCTGTATATAGAGTTCACTACATTGACATTTCAGTCAGTTTTATATAGAGTTCGCTACAATGACATCATCGTCCGCTGTATGTAGAGTTCACCACGCTGACATCATCATGCGCTGTATATAGAGTTCACTACGCAGCATCTCAGTTAGCTGTATATAGAGTACAAAACGTTGACATCATCGTCCGCTGTGTACATAGATTTCGCTACACTGACATCATCGTGCGCTTTATATAATGTTCACTACAATGAAATCATCGTCCGCTTTATATAGAGTTCACTACATTGACATCTCAGTCAGCTGTATATAAAGTTCGATACACTAAAATTATCTTCCCGCTGTTTATAGAGTTCGCTACACTGACATCATCGTCCGCTGTATATAGAGATCACTACATTGACATCTCAGTCAGCTGTATATGGAGTTCGCTACGCTGACATCATCGTCCGCTGTAAATAGAGTTCGCTACACTAACATCATCGTCCGTTGTATATACAGTCTACTACATTGACATCTCAGTCAGCTGTATATGAAGTTCGCAACGCTGACATCATTGTCCGCTGTATATAGAGTTTACATTGACATTTCAGTCAGCTGTATATAGAGTACACTACGTTGACATCATCGTCTGCTGTATGCAGAGTTCACTTTATTCACATAATTGTCAGCCGTATATTGACTACGCTACACTGACATTATATTCAGCTGTAGATAAAGTTCGCTGAATTGACATCATTGTCAGCTGTATATAGAGTTCGCTACACTAACATCATCGTCCGCTGTTGATCGAGTTCCCTTCACTGACATCATCGTCCGCTGTATATAGAGTACCCTACGTTGATATTTCAGTCAGCTGTATATATAGTTCGCTACACTGACATCATCGTCCGCTTTATGTAGAGTTCACCACACTGACATCATCGTGTGCTGTATATAGAGTTCACTACGCAGACATCTCAGTCAGCTGTATATAGAAAACATTAGGTTGACATCATCGTCCGCTGTATATAGAGTTCGCTACACTGACATCATCGTGCGGTTTATATAATGTTCACTACAATGACATCATCGTCCGCTTTATATAGAGTTCACTACATTGACATCTCAGTCAGCTGTATATGAAGTTCGCTACGCTGACATCATCGTCCGCTGTATATAGAGTTTACATTGACATCTCAGTCAGATGTATAGAGAGTTCGCTAATCTGACATCATCATGCGCTGTATATAGAGTTCACTACATTGACATTTCAGTCAGTTGTATATAGAGTTCGCTACAATGACATCATCGTCCGCTGTATGTAGAGTTCACCACGCTGACATCATCATGCGCTGTATATAGAGTTCACTAAGCAGCATCTCAGTCTGCTGTATATAGAGTACAATACGTTGACATCATCGTCCGCTGTACATAGAGTTCGCTACACTGACATCATCGTGCGCTTTATATAATGTTCACTACAATGACATCATCGTCCGCTTTATATAGAGTTCACTACATTGACATCTCAGTCAGCTGTATATGAAGTTCGCTACGCTGACATCATCGTCCACTGTATATAGAGTTCGCTACACTGACATCATCGTCCGCTGTATATGGAGTACACAACGTTGACATTTCAGAAAGCTGCATATAAAGTTTGCTACACTGACATCATCGTCCGCTGTATATAGAGTTCACTACATAGACATCTCAGTCAGCTGTATATGGAGTTCGCTACGCTGACATCATCGTCCGCTGTATATAGAATTTACATTGACATCTCAGTCAGCTGTATAGAGAGTTCGCTAATCTGACATCATCGACCGCTGTATATAGAGTTTACATTGACATCTCAGTCAGCTGTATAGAGAGTTCGCTACTCTGACATCATCTTCCTCTGTATATAGAGTTCACTACATTGACATTTCAGTCAGCTGTATATAGAGTTCGCTACACTAACATCATCGTCCGCTGTATATAGAGTTAGATAAATTGACATATCAGTCCGCTGTATATAAAGTTCGCTACGCTGACATCAATTTACGCTGTATATAGAGTTCTCTGCATTAACATCTCAGTCGGCTGCATATTAAGTTCGCTACGCTGACAACATCGTCCGCTGTATATAGAGTTTACGTTGACATCTCAGTCAGATGTATAGAGAGTTCGCTAATCTGACATCATCTTCCGCTGTATATAGAGTTCACTACATTGACATTTCAGTCAGTTGTATATAGAGTTCGCTACAATGACGTCATCGTCCGCTGTATGTAGAGTTCACCACGCTGACATCATCATGCGCTGAATATAAAGTTCACTACGCAGCATCTCATCAGCTGTATATAGAGTACAAACGTTTGAAATCATCGTCCGCTGTACATAGAGTTCGCTACACTGACATCATCGTGCGCTTTATATAATGTTCACTACAATGAAAATCATCGTCCGCTTTATATAGAGTTCACTACATTGACATCTCAGTCAGCTGTATATAAAGTTCGATACACTAAAATTATCTTCCCGCTGTTTATAGAGTTCGCTACACTGACATCATCGTCCGCTGTATATAGAGATCACTACATTGACATCTCAGTCAGTTGTATATATAGTTCGCTACACTGACATCATCGTCCGCTTTATATAGAGTTCACCACACTGACATCATCGTGTGCAGTTTATAGAGTTCACTACGCAGATATCTCAGACATCTGTATAAAGAGTACACTACGTTGACATCATCGTCCGCTGTATATAGAGTTCGCTACACTGACATCATAGTGCGCTGTATAAAATGTTCACTACACTGACATCATCGTCCGCTGTATATAGAGTTCACTACATTGACATCTCAGTCAGCTGTATATGAAGTTCGCTACGCTGACGTCATCGTCCGCTGTATATAGAGTTTACATTGACATCTCAGTCAGCTGTATAGAGAGATCGCTAATCTGACATCATCGACCGCTGTATATAGAGTTTACATTGACATCTCAGTCAGCTGTATAGAGAGTTCGCTACTCTGACATCATCTTCCTCTGTATATAGAGTTCACTACATTGACATTTCAGTCAGCTGTATATAGAGTTCGCTACACTAACATCATCGTCCGCTGTATATAGAGTTAGATAAATTGACATATAAGTCCGCTGTATATAAAGTTCGCTACGCTGACATCAAAACGTTGAAATCATCGTCCGCTGTACATAGAGTTCGCTACACTGACATCATCGTGCGCTTTATATAATGTTCACTACAATGAAATCATCGTCCGCTTTATATAGAGTTCACTACATTGACATCTCAGTCAGCTGTATATAAAGTTCGATACACTAAAATTATCTTCCCGCTGTTTATAGAGTTCGCTACACTGACATCATCGTCCGCTGTATATAGAGTACACAACGTTGACATTTCAGAAAGCTGTATATAAAGTTTGCTACACTGACATCATCGTCCGCTGTATATAGAGATCACTACATTGACATCTCAGTCAGCTGTATATGGAGTTCGCTACGCTGACATCATCGTCCGCTGTAAATAGAGTTCGCTACACTAGCATCCTCGTCCGTTGTATATACAGTCTTCTACATTGACATCTCAGTCAGCTGTATATGAAGTTCGCAACGCTGACATCATTGTCCGCTGTATATAGAGTTTACATTGACATTTCAGTCAGCTGTATATAGAGTACACTACGTTGACATCATTGTCTGCTGTATGCAGAGTTCACGTTATTCACATAATTGTCAGCCGTATATTGACTACGCTACACTGACATTATAGTCAGCTGTATATAAAGTTCGCTGAATTGACATCATTGTCAGCTGTATATAGAGTTTGCTACACTAACATCATCGTCCGCTGTTGATCGAGTTCCCTACACTGACATCATCGTCCGCTGTATATAGAGTACCCTACGTTGATATTTCAGTCAGCTATATATATAGTTCGCTACACTGACATCATCGTCCGCTTTATGTAGAGTTCACCACACTGACATCATCGTGTGCTGTATATAGAGTTCGCTACGCAGACATCTCAGTCAGCTGTATATAGAATACACTAGGTTGACATCATCGTCCGCTGTATATAGAGTTCGCTACACTGACATCATCGTGCGCTGTATAAAATGTTCACTACACTGACATCATCGTCCGCTGTATATAGAGTTCACTACATTGACATCTCAGTCAGCTGTATTTGAAGCTCGCTACGCTGACGTCATCGTCCGCTGTATATAGAGTTAGCTAAATTGACCTATCAGTCCGCTGTATATAAAGTTCGCTATGCTGACATCAATTTACGCTGTATATAGTTCTCTACATTAACATCTCAGTCGGCTGTATATTAAGTTCGCTACGTTGACAACATCGTCCGCTGTATATAGAGTTTACATTGACATCTCAGTCAGATGTATAGAGAGTTCGCTAATCTGACATCATCTTCCGCTGTATATAGAGTTCACTACATTGACATTTCAGTCAGTTTTATATAGAGTTCGCTACAATGACATCATCGTCCGCTGTATGTAGAGTTCACCACGCTGACATCATCATGCGCTGTATATAGAGTTCACTACGCAGCATCTCAGTTAGCTGTATATAGAGTACAAAACGTTGACATCATCGTCCGCTGTACATAGATTTCGCTATACTGACATCATCGTGCGCTTTATATAATGTTCACTACAATGAAATCATCGTCCGCTTTATATAGAGTTCACTACATTGACATCTCAGTCAGCTGTATATAAAGTTCGATACACTAAAATTATCTTCCCGCTGTTTATAGAGTTCGCTACACTGACATCATCGTCCGCTGTATATAGAGATCACTACATTGACATCTCAGTCAGCTGTATATGGAGTTCGCTACGCTGACATCATCGTCCGCTGTAAATAGAGTTCGCTACACTAACATCATCGTCCGTTGTATATACAGTCTACTACATTGACATCTCAGTCAGCTGTATATGAAGTTCGCAACGCTGACATCATTGTCCGCTGTATATAGAGTTTACATTGACATTTCAGTCAGCTGTATATAGAGTACACTACGTTGACATCATCGTCTGCTGTATGCAGAGTTCACTTTATTCACATAATTGTCAGCCGTATATTGACTACGCTACACTGACATTATAGTCAGCTGTATATAAAGTTCGCTGAATTGACATCATTGTCAGCTGTATATAGAGTTTCGCTACACTAACATCATCGTCCGCTGTTGATCGAGTTCCCTACACTGACATCATCGTCCGCTGTATATAGAGTACCCTACGTTGATATTTCAGTCAGCTATATATATAGTTCGCTACACTGACATCATCGTCCGCTTTATGTAGAGTTCACCACACTGACATCATCGTGTGCTGTATATAGAGTTCGCTACGCAGACATCTCAGTCAGCTGTATATAGAATACACTAGGTTGACATCATCGTCCGCTGTATATAGAGTTCGCTACACTGACATCATCGTGCGCTGTATAAAATGTTCACTACACTGACATCATCGTCCGCTGTATATAGAGTTCACTACATTGACATCTCAGTCAGCTGTATTTGAAGCTCGCTACGCTGACGTCATCGTCCGCTGTATATAGAGTTAGCTAATTGACCTATCAGTCCGCTGTATATAAGTTCGCTATGCTGACATCAATTTACGCTGTATATATAGTTCTCTACATTAACATCTCAGTCGGCTGTATATTAAGTTCGCTACGTTGACAACATCGTCCGCTGTATATAGAGTTTACATTGACATCTCAGTCAGATGTATAGAGAGTTCGCTAATCTGACATCATCTTCCGCTGTATATAGAGTTCACTACATTGACATTTCAGTCAGTTTTATATAGAGTTTCGCTACAATGACATCATCGTCCGCTGTATGTAGAGTTCACCACGCTGACATCATCATGCGCTGTATATAGAGTTCACTACGCAGCATCTCAGTTAGCTGTATATAGAGTACAAAACGTTGACATCATCGTCCGCTGTACATAGATTTCGCTATACTGACATCATCGTGCGCTTTATATAATGTTCACTACAATGAAATCATCGTCCGCTGTATATAGAGTTCACTACATTGACATCTCAGTCAGCTGTATATAAAGTTCGATACACTGAAAATTATCTTCCCGCTGCTGTATATAGAGTTCGCTACACTGACATCATCGTCCGCTGTATATAGAGTTCACTACATTGACATCTCAGTCAGCTGTATATAGAGTTCGCTACGCTGACATCATCGTCCGCTGTAAATAGAGTTCGCTACACTAACATCATCGTCCGCTGTATATACAGTCTACTACATTGACATCTCAGTCAGCTGTATATGAAGTTCGCAACGCTGACATCATTGTCCGCTGTATATAGAGTTTACATTGACATTTCAGTCAGCTGTATATAGAGTACACTACGTTGACATCATCGTCTGCTGTATGCAGAGTTCACTTTATTCACATAATTGTCAGCCGTATATTGAGTTACGCTACACTGACATTATAGTCAGCTGTATATAAAGTTCGCTAATTGAAGTCAGCTGTATATAGAGTTCGCTACACTACATCATCGTCCGCTGTTTGTCACTGACATCTGTATATAGAGTACCCTACGTTACATTTCAGTCAACTGTATATAGAGTTCGCTACCTGACATCATCGTTTATGTAGAGTTCCTACACTGACATCATCGTCCGCTGTATATAGAGTTCACTACGCTGACATCTCAGTCAGCTGTATATAGAAAACAGTTCAGTCATCATCGTCCGCTGTATATAGAGTTCGCTACACTGACATCATCGTGCGCTGTATATAGAGTTCACTACACTGACATCATCGTCCGCTTTATATAGAGTTCCTACACATGACATCATCTCAGTCAGCTGTATATGAAGTTCGCTACGCTGACATCATCGTCCGCTGTATATAGAGTTCACTACATTGACATCATAGTCAGCTGTTAGAGAGTTTCGCATGACATCATCGTCCGCGCTGTATATAGAGTTCGCTACACTGACATCATCGCTGTATATGCGTTTTATATGAATCGTTCACTACAATGACACATCTGACATCATCGTCGCTTTGTATATAGAGTTCACTACAATGATCATCGTCTCATCGTCCGCTGTATATAAGTTCGCTACGCTGACATCATCGTCCGCTGTATATAGAGTGTTACATTGACATCATCAGTCCGCTGTATATAGAGTTCACTAATTGACACATCGTCCGCTGTATATATAGAGCTCACTACATTGACATCATGTCAGTTGCTGTATTAGAGTTCACTACATTGATTTCATCGTCAGTCTGTGTATATAGAGTTCACCTACAATGACATCATCGTCCGCTGTATATAGAGTTCACTACGCTGACATCATCATGTCGCTGTATATAGAGTTCGCTACGCTGACATCATCGTCCGCTGTATATAGAGTTTACACTACACTGACATCATCGTCTGAACGCTGTATATAGAGTTCGCTACACTGACACATCATATAGCGTCCGCTTTATATAGAGTTACAGTTACATTGACATCATCAGTCAGCTGTATAGAGAGTTCGCTACGCTGACATCTCATCGTCCGCTGTATATAGAGTTCGCTACACTGAGTCCAGCTCATCGTACCAGCTGTATATAGTCCGCTGTTATAGAGTTACTACTGACATCATCAGTCCGCTGTATATAGAGTTCGCTACATTTGACATTTCATCAGTCGTCCGCTGTATATAGTTTACTCTACACTGACATCATCAGTGCTGTATATAAAGTTCGCTACACTGTATCATCGTCCGCTGTATATAGAGTTCGCTACACTGACATCATCAGTCGTCCGCTGTATATAGACATTCGCTGTATAGACATTGACATCTCAGTCAG
This sequence comes from Urechis unicinctus, assembly GCA_034190875.2. NCBI lineage: Eukaryota > Metazoa > Annelida > Polychaeta > Xenopneusta > Urechidae > Urechis > Urechis unicinctus. Next base: position 136,726 of record JAXDRA010001298.1, read on the forward strand.
CTGTATAGAGAGTTCGCTAATCTGACATCATCGTCCGCTGTATATAGAGTTCACTACATTGACATCTCAGTCAGCTGTATAGAGAGTTCGCTACTCTGACATCATCTTCCTCTGTATATAGAGCTACCACTACATTGACATTTTCAGTCAGCTGTATATAGAGTTCGCTACACTGACATCATCGTCCGCTGTATATAGAGTTCAGATACATTGACATATCAGTCCGCTGTATATAAAGTTCGCTACGCTGACAATCATCAATTTACGCTGTATATAGAGTTTCTCTACATTGACATTCTCAGTCCGCTGTATATTAAGTTCGCTACGCTGACAACATCGTCCGCTGTATATAGAGTTTACGTTGACATCATCAGTCCGCTGTATAGAGAGTTCGCTAATCTGACATCATCTTCCGCTGTATATGTAGTTCACTACATTGACATTTCAGTCAGTTGTATATATAGTTCGCTACACTGACATCATCGTCCGCTTTATATAGAGTTCACCACACTGACATCATCGTGTGCTGTATATAGAGTTCACTACGCAGACATCTCAGTCAGCTGTATAAGAGAGTACACTACGTTGACATCATCGTCCGCTGTATATAGAGTTCGCTACACTGACATCATAGTGCGCTGTATAAAAAATGTTCACTACACTGACATCATCGTCCGCTGTATATAGAGTTCACTACATTGACATCTCAGTCAGCTGTATATGAAGTTCGCTACGCTGACGTCATCGTCCGCTGTATATAGAGTTTACATTGACATCTCAGTCAGCTGTATAGAGAGTTCGCTACATCTGACATCATCGACCGCTGTATATATAGAGTTTACATTGACATCTCAGTCAGCTGTATAGAGAGTTCGCTACTCTGACATCATCATCGTCCTCTGTATATAGAGTTCACTACATTGACATTTCAGTCAGCTGTATATAGAGTTCGCTACACTAACATCATCGTCCGCTGTATATAGAGTTCGATAAATTGACATCATAAGTCCGCTGTATATAAAGTTCGCTACGCTGACATCATCAGTCAGCTGTTAAATAAGTTCGCTACGCTGTACATAGAGCTTCGCTACACTACATTGACATCATCGTGCGCTTTATATAATGTTCACTACAATGACATCATCGTCCGCTTTATATAGAGTTCACTACATTGACATCTCAGTCAGCTGTATATATAAAGTTCGATACACTGACATCATCGTCCGCTGTATATAGAGTTCGCTACACTGACATCATCGTCCGCTGTATATAGAGTTCACGCTACACACTTGACATCATCAGAAAGCTGTATATAAAGTTTGCTACACTGACATCATCGTCCGCTGTATATAGAGATCACTACATTGACATCTCAGTCAGCTGTATATGGAGTTCGCTACGCTGACATCATCGTCCGCTGTAAATAGAGTTCGCTACACTAGCATCTCGTCCGCTGTATATACAGTCTTCTACATTGACATCTCAGTCAGCTGTATATGAAGTTCGCAACGCTGACATCATTGTCCGCTGTATATAGAGTTTACATTGACATTTCAGTCAGCTGTATATAGAGTTCGCTACACTACGTTGACATCATTGTCTGCTGTATGCAGAGTTCACGTTATTCACATAATTGTCAGCCGTATATTGACTACGCTACACTGACATTATAGTCAGCTGTATATAAAGTTCGCTGAATTGACATCATTGTCAGCTGTATATAGAGTTTGCTACACTAACATCATCGTCCGCTGTTGATCGAGTTCACTACACTGACATCATCGTCCGCTGTATATAGAGTACCCTACGTTGATATTTCAGTCAGCTGTATATATAGTTCGCTACACTGACATCATCGTCCGCTTTATGTAGAGTTCACCACACTGACATCATCGTGTGCTGTATATAGAGTTCGCTACGCAGACATCTCAGTCAGCTGTATATAGAGTACACTAGGTTGACATCATCGTCCGCTGTATATAGAGTTCGCTACACTGACATCATCGTGCGCTGTATAAATGTTCACTACATGACATCATCGTCCGCTGTATATAGAGTTCACTACATTGACATCTCAGTCAGCTGTATTTGAAGCTCGCTACGCTGACGTCATCGTCCGCTGTATATAGAGTTAGCTACATTGACATCTCAGTCGCTGTATATAAAGTTCGCTACGCTGACATCATCGTACGCTGTATATAGAGTTCTACATTGACATCTCAGTAAGCTGTATATAGAGTTCGCTACGTTGACAACATCGTCCGCTGTATATAGAGTTTACATTGACATCTCAGTCAGATGTATAGAGAGTTCGCTAATCTGACATCATCGTCCGCTGTATATAGAGTTCACTACATTGACATTTCAGTCAGTGTATATAGAGTTCGCTACAATGACATCATCGTCCGCTGTATGTAGAGTTCACCACGCTGACATCATCATGCGCTGTATATAGAGTTCGCTACGTGAGCATCTCAGTCCGCTGTATATAGAGTTTACATTGACATCATCGTCCGCTGTACATAGAGTTCGCTACACTGACATCATCGTCCGCTGTATATAGAGTTCACTACATTGACATCATCGTCCGCTTTATATAGAGTTCGCTACATTGACATCATCAGTCCGCTGTATATAGAGTTCGATACACTAACATCATCATCCCGCTGTATATAGAGTTCGCTACACTGACATCATCGTCCGCTGTATATAGAGATCACTACATTGACATCTCAGTCAGCTGTATATGGAGTTTCGCTACGCTGACATCATCGTCCGCTGTATATAGAGTTCGCTACAATGAACATCATCGTCCGCTGTATATAGAGTTCACTACATTGACATCTCAGTCAGCTGTATATGAAGTTCGATACACTGACATCATTGTCCGCTGTATATAGAGTTTACTACAATTGACATCTCAGTCAGCTGTATATAGAGTCACTACATTGACATCATCGTCAGCTGTATATGGAGTTCGCTACACTTACATCATAATTGTCAGCTGTATATTAGAGTACGCTACATTGACATCTCAGTCAGCTGTATAGAGAGTTCGCTACTCTGACATCATCGTCAGCTGTATATAGAGTTCACTACATTGACATCATCGTCCGCTGTATATGAAGCTCGCTACACTGACATCATCGTCCGCTGTATATAGAGTTCACCCTACATTTGACATCTCAGTCAGCTGTATAGGGAGTTCGCTAATCTGACATCATCGTCCTCTGTATATAGAGTTCATTACACTGACATTTCAGTAAGCTGTATATAGAGTTCGCTACATTAAGATCATCAGTCTGCTGTATATAGAGCTCGCTATACTGACATCATCGTCCGCTGAATATAGAGTTCGCTAAATTGACCTATCAGTCCGCTGTATATAAAGTTCGCTATGCTGACATCAATTTACGCTGTATATAGAGTTCTCTACATTAACATCTCAGTCGGCTGTATATTAAGTTCGCTACGTTGACAACATCGTCCGCTGTATATAGAGTTTACATTGACATCTCAGTCAGATGTATAGAGAGTTCGCTAATCTGACATCATCTTCCGCTGTATATAGAGTTCACTACATTGACATTTCAGTCAGTTTTATATAGAGTTCGCTACAATGACATCATCGTCCGCTGTATGTAGAGTTCACCACGCTGACATCATCATGCGCTGTATATAGAGTTCACTACGCAGCATCTCAGTTAGCTGTATATAGAGTACAAAACGTTGACATCATCGTCCGCTGTACATAGATTTCGCTACACTGACATCATCGTGCGCTTTATATAATGTTCACTACAATGAAATCATCGTCCGCTTTATATAGAGTTCACTACATTGACATCTCAGTCAGCTGTATATAAAGTTCGATACACTAAAATTATCTTCCCGCTGTTTATAGAGTTCGCTACACTGACATCATCGTCCGCTGTATATAGAGATCACTACATTGACATCTCAGTCAGCTGTATATGGAGTTCGCTACGCTGACATCATCGTCCGTTGTATATACAGTCTACTACATTGACATCTCAGTCAGCTGTATATGAAGTTCGCAACGCTGACATCATTGTCCGCTGTATATAGAGTTTACATTGACATTTCAGTCAGCTGTATATAGAGTACACTACGTTGACATCATCGTCTGCTGTATGCAGAGTTCACTTTATTCACATAATTGTCAGCCGTATATTGACTACGCTACACCGACATTATAGTCAGCTGTATATAAAGTTCGCTGAATTGACATCATTGTCAGCTGTATATAGAGTTCGCTACACTAACATCATCGTCCGCTGTTGATCGAGTTCCCTTCACTGACATCATCGTCCTCTGTATATAGAGTACCCTACGTTGAGATTTCAGTCAGCTGTATATAGAGTTCGCTACACTGACATCATCGTCCGCTTTATGTAGAGTTCACCACACTGACATCATCGTGTGCTGTATATAGAGTTCACTACGTTGACATCATCGTCCGCTGTATATAGAGTTCGCTACACTGACATCATCGTGCGCTGTATATAATGTTCACTACACTGACATCATCGTCCGCTGTATATAGAGTTCACTACATTGACATCTCAGTCAGCTGTATATGAAGTTCGCTACGCTGACATCATCGTCCGCTGTATATAGAGTTTACATTGACATCTCAGTCAGCTGTATAGAGAGTTCGCTAATCTGACATCATCGTGCGCTGTATATAGAGTTCACTACATTGACATCTCAGTCAGCTGTATATAGAGTTCGCTACAATGAACATCATCGTCCGCTGTATGTAGAGTTCACCACACTGACATCATCATGCGCTGTATATAGAGTTCACTAAGCAGCATCTCAGTCTGCTGTATATAGAGTACGCTACGTTGACATCATCGTCCGCTGTACATAGAGTTTCGCTACACTGACATCATCGTGCGCTTATATTAATGTTCACTACACGATGACATCATCGTCCGCTGTATATAGAGTTCACTACATTGACATCTCAGTCAGCTGTATATGAAGTTCGCTACGCTGACATCATCGTCCGCTGTATATAGAGTTCGCTACACTGACATCATCGTCCGCTGTATATAGAGTACAAAAACGTTGACATTTCATCGAAAGCTGTATATAAGTTTGCTACACTGACATCATCGTCCGCTGTATATAGAGTTCACTACATTGACATCATCAGTCAGCTGTATATAGAGTTCGCTACGCATTGACATCATCGTCCGCTGTATATAGAGTTACATTGACATCTCAGTCAGCTGTATATAGAGTTCGCTACACTGACATCATCGTCCGCTTGTATATAGAGTTTACATTGACATCTCAGTCAGCTGTATAGAGAGTTCGCTACACTGACATCATCTGTCCGCTGTATATAGAGTTCACTACATTGACATTCAGTCAGCTGTATATAGAGTTCGCTACACTGACATCATCGTCCGCTGTATATAGAGTTACTAAATTGACATATCAGTCCGCTGTATATAAAGTTCGCTACGCTGACATCAAGTACGCTGTATATAGAGTTCTCTACATTAACATCTCAGTCGGCTGTATATTAAGTTCGCTACGCTGACAACATCGTCCGCTGTATATAGAGTTTACGTTGACATCTCAGTCAGATGTATGTATAGAGAGTTCGCTAATCTGACATCATCGTCCGCTGTATATATGAGTTCACTACATTGACATTTCAGTCAGTTGTATATAGAGTTCGCTACACTGACATCATCGTCCGCTGTATATAGAGTTCACCACACTGACATCATCGTGCGCAGTATATAGAGTTCACTACGCACATCTCAGTCAGCTGTATAATAGAGTACGCTACGTTGACATCATCGTCCGCTGTATATAGAGTTCGCTACACTGACATCATCGTGCGCTGTATATAGAGTTACACTACATGAGTCCGCATGTATATAGATTCATCGTCCGCTGTATATATGAAGTTTCACGTAACATTGACATCTCAGTCAGCTGTATATAAGAGTTCGACATACACTATAGATTACGTGACATATCAGTCAGCTGTTATAGAGAGTTCGCTACACTGACATCATCGTCCGCTGTATATAGAGTACACAATGACATTTCATATAAGTCCGCTGTATATAAAGTTCGCTACGCTACACTGACATCATCGTCCGCTGTATATAGAATCACTACATTGACATCTCAGTCAGCTGTATATAAAGAGGAGTTCGCTACGCTGACATCATCGTCCGCTACTGTATATTTAGAGTTCACTACACTGACATCATCGTCCGCTGTATATAGAGTCATCTCTACATTGACTATCATCATCGTCCAGCTGTATATAGAAGTTCGCTACGCTGACATCATTCAGTCCGCTGTATATAGAGTTGCACTACGCTGACATCATTCTGTATATAGAGTTTCAGCTGTATATAGAGTACACTACGTTGACATCATCGTCTGCTGTATATAGAGTTCACGTTATTGACATAATTGTCAGCCGTATATTGAGTACGCTACACTGACATTATAGTCAGCTGTATATAAAGTTCGCTGAATTGACATCATTGTCAGCTGTATATAGAGTTTGCTACACTGACATCATCGTCCGCTGTTGATCGAGTTCCCTACACTGACATCATCGTCCGCTGTATATAGAGTACCCTAACGTTGACATTTCAGTCAGCTATATATATAGTTCGCTACACTGAACATCATCGTCCGCTTGTATGTAGAGTTCACCACACTGACATCGTCATCAGTGCTGTATATAGAGTTCGCTACGCAGACATGACATCAGTCAGCTGTATATAGAATACACTAGGTTGACATCATCGTCCGCTGTATATAGAGTTTTCCTACACTGACATCATTCGTGCGCTGTATATAAATGTTCACTACACTGACATCATCGTCCGCTGTATATAGAGTTCACTACATTGACATCTCAGTCAGCTGTATTTGAAGCTCGCTACGCTGACGTCATCGTCCGCGCTGTATATAGAGTTACATTGACATCAGTCAGCTGTATAGGGAGTTCGCTAATCTGACATCATCGTCCTCTGTATATAGAGTTCATTACATTGACATTTCAGTAAGCTGTATATAGAGTTCGCTACATTGAGATCATCGTCTGCTGTATGTAGAGTTCGCAATACTGACATCATCGTCCGCTGAATATAGAGTTAGCTAAATTGACATCATCAGTCCGCTGTATATAGAGTTCGCTATGCTGACATCATCGTACGCTGTATATATAGTTCTCTACATTGACATCTCAGTCGGCTGTATATTAAGTTCGCTACGTTGACATCATCGTCCGCTGTATATAGAGTTTACATTGACATCTCAGTCAGATGTATAGAGAGTTCGCTAATCTGACATCATCTTCCGCTGTATATAGAGTTCACTACATTGACATTTCAGTCAGCGCTTTATATAGAGTTCGCTACAATGACATCATCGTCCGCTGTATGTAGAGTTCACCACGCTGACATCATCATGCGCTGTATATAGAGTTCACTACGCAGACATCTCGTCAGCTGTATATAGAGTACAAAACGTTGACATCATCGTCCGCTGTACATAGAGTTCGCTATTACTGACATCATCGTGCGCTTTATATTAATGTTCACTACAATGAAATCATCGTCCGCTGTATATAGAGTTCACTACATTGACATCTCAGTCAGCTGTATATAAAGTTCGATACACTAAAATCATCTTCCGCTGTATATAGAGTTCGCTACACTGACATCATCTGACAGAAACATCAATTCCGCTGTATATAGAGATCACTACATTGACATCTCAGTCAGCTGTATATGGAGTTCGCTACGCTGACATCATCGTCCGCTGTATATATTCGCTACATTGACATCTCAGTCAGCTGTATAGAGAGTTCGCTACTCTGACATCATCGTCCGCTGTATATAGAGTTCACTACTTGACATCTCAGTCAGCTGTATTTAGCTCGCTACGTTGAGATTCCATCGTCCGCTGTATATACACATTGACATCTCAGTCAGCTGTATATAGAGTTCGCTAACGACTGACATCATCGTCCTCCTGTTATATAGAGTTCACTACATTGACATCTTCAGTCAGCTGTATATAGAGTTCGCTACATTGACATCATCGTCAGCTGCTGTAGAGTCGCAATACTGACCTCATGACATCGACAGTCATTCAGCTAAATCGCTACCTGATTAGTCCGCTGTATATAAAGTTAGCTATGCTGACTCAATCAGTACGCTGTATATATATACATTCATCTCAGCTGTATATGCTCCAGTTCGCTACGTGACATCATCGTCCGCTGTATATAGAGTTCGCTACACACTGACATCATCGTGCGCTGTATATAGAGTTCGCTACACTGACATCATCTTCCGCTGTATATAGAGTTTCACTACATTGACATTTCAGTCAGTTGTATATAGAGTTCGCTACAATGACATCATCGTCCGCTATATGTATAGAGTTCACCACACTGACATCATTCATGCGCTGTATATAGAGTTCGCTACGCAGACATCTCAGTCAGCTGTATATAGAGTACACTACGTTGACATCATCGTCCGCTGTATATAGAGTTCGCTACACTGACATCATCGTGCGCTGTATATAGAGGTCACTACGCTTGACATCATCGTCCGCTGTATATAGAGTTCACTTACATTGACATCATCAGTCAGCTGTATATAAAGTCGATACTGATAAGTATCATCAATGACATCATCCGCTGTTATAGAGTTCGCTACACTGACATCATCGTCGCGCTGTATATAGAGTTCACTACATTGACATCTCAGTCAGCTGTATATGGAGTTCGCTACGCTGACATCATCGTCCGCTGTATATAGAGTTACTATATTGACATCTCAGTCAGCTGTATATAGAGTTCGCTAATTGACTATCACATCAAAGGTTCGCGCTGACATCAATTTACGCTATAGAGTTTCTACATTGACATCTCAGTCAGCTGTATATAGAGTTCGCTACGTTGACATCATCGTCCGCTGTATATAGAGTTTACATTGACATCTCACAGCTGTATATATAGAGTTCAATAATTGACACATCTTCCGCTGTATATAGAGTTCACTACATTGACATTATAGTCAGCTGTATATATAGAGTTCGCTAATTGACATCATCGTCCGCTGTATATAGAGTTCACTACACTGACATCATCATGCGCTGTATATAGAGTTCACTACGCTGACATCATAGTCAGCTGTATATAGAGTACGCTACGTTGACATCATCGTCCGCTGTATATAGAGTTCGCTACACTGACATCATCGTCCGCTTATATAGAGTTCACTACACTGACATCATCGTCCGCTGTATATAGAGTTCACTACATTGCTGACATCTCAGTCAGCTGTATATAGAAGTTCGCTACACTGACATCATCGTCCCGCTGTATATATAGAGTTCGCTACACTGACATCATCGTGCGCTGTATATAGAGAGTTCACTATTGACATCTCAGTCAGCTGTATATAGAGTTCACTACATTGACATCATAGTCCGCTGTATATAGAGTTCGCTACACTGACATCATCGTCCGCTGTATATATAGAGTTCACTACATTGACATCTCAGTCAGCTGTATATAAAGTTCGCTACACTGACATCATCGTCCGCTGTATATAGAGTTCACTACATTGACATTCAGTCAGCTGTATATAGAGTTCGCTACAATGACATCATCGTCCGCTGTTATATAGAGTTTCACTACATTGACATCTCAGTCAGCTGTATATAGAGTTCGCTACACTGACATCATCGTCAGCTGTATATAGAGTTCGATACACTAACATCATCGTCCGCTGTATATAGAGCTCGCTACACTGACATCATCGTGCGCTGTATAAAATGTTCGCTACACTGACATCATCGTCCGCTGTATATAGAGTTCACTACATTGACATCATCAGTCAGCTGTATATAGAGTTCGCTACACTGACATCATCGTCCGCTGTATATAGAGTTCACTACACTGACATCTCATCGCAGCTGTATATAGAGTTCGCTACATTGACATCATCAGTCCGCTGTATATAGAGTTCACTACTACACTGACATCATCGTCCGCTGTATATAGAGTTCGCTACATTGACATCATCGTCGCTGTATATAGAGTTCACTACGCTGACATCATCGTCCGCTGTATATAGAGTTCACTACATTGACATCTCAGTCCGCTGTATATAAAGTTCGCTACGCTGATTTCATCGTCCGCTGTATATAGAGTTCGCTACACTGACATCTCAGTCAGCTGTATATAGAGTTCGCTACAACGCTGACATCATCGTCCGCTGTATATAGAGTTCGCTACATTGACATTTCAGTCAGCTGTATATAGAGTTCGCTACACTGACATCATCGTCCGCTATATATAGAGTTAGTTCACCACGCTGACATCATAATGCGCTGTATATAGAGTTCACTATGACAGCATCTCAGTCAGCTGTATATAGAGTTCACTACACTGACATCATCGTCCGCTGTATATAGAGTTCACTACATTGACATCATCGTCAGCTGTATATAGAGTTCGCTACACTGACATCATCGTCCGCTGTATATAGAGTTCACTACACTGACATCTCAGTCAGCTGTATATAGAGTTCGGTACACTGACATCATCGTCCGCTGTATATAGAGTTCGCTACACTGACATCATCGTCCGCTGTATATAGAGTTCACTACATTGACATCTCAGTCAGCTGTATATAGAGTTCGCTACAACTGACATCATCGTCCGCTGTATATAGAGTTCACTATAGCATGACATCTCAGTCAGCTGTATATTAGAGTTCGCTACACGCTGACATCATCGTCCGCTGTATATAGAGTTCGCTACACTGACATCATCAGTCAGCTGTATATAGAGTTCACTACACTGACATCATCGTCCGCTGTATATAGAGTTCGCTACATTGACATCTCAGTCAAGCTGTATATGAAGTTCGCTACGCTGACATCATCGTCCGCTGTATATAGAGTTTACACTGTATAACATCATCAGTCCGCTGTATATAGAGTTCGCTTTACACATGACATCATCTCGCGCTGTATATAGAGTTCACTACATTGACATCATCAGTAAGCTGTATATAGAGTTCGCTACATTGACATCATCGTCAGCTGTATATAGAGTTCGCTATACTGACATCATCGTCCGCTGTATATAGAGTTAGCTACATTGACATCTCAGTCCGCTGTATATAAAGTTCGCTACGCTGACATCAATTTACGCATTGTATATAATAGTTTCTACATTGACATCTCAGTCGTGCTGTATATAAGTTCGCTACACTGACATCATCGTCCGCTGTATATAGAGTTCACTACATTGACATTTCAGTCAGTTGTATATAGAGTTCGCTACACTGACATCATCGTCCGCTGTATATAGAGTTCACTACATTGACATTTCAGTCAGCTGTATATAGAGTTCGCTACATGACATCATCGTCCGCTGTATATAGAGTTTCACTACACTGACATCATCATGCGCTGTATATAGAGTTCACTACATTGACATCTCAGTCAGCTGTATATAGAGTTCACTACGTTGACATCATCGTCCGCTGTATATAGAGTTCGCTACACTGACATCATCGTGCGCGCTGTATATAAGTTCACTACACTTTGACATCATCGTCAGCTTTATATAGAGTTCACTACACTGACATCTCAGTCCGCTGTATATAGAGTTCGCTACGCTGACATCATCGTCCGCTGTATATAGAGTTCACTACACTGACATCATCGTCCGCTGTATATAGAGTTCGCTACATTGACACTCAGTCAGCTGTATATAGAGTTCGCTACATTGACATCTCAGTCAGCTGTATATGTGAGTTCGCTACACTGACATCATCGTCCGCTGTATATAGAGTTCGCTACATTGACATCATCAGTCAGCTGTATATAGAGTTCGCTACACTGACATCATCGTCAGCTGTATATAGAGTTCACTACACTGACATCATCGTCCGCTGTATATAGAGTTCACTACACTGACATCATCGTCAGCTGTATATAGAGTTCGCTACACTGACATCATCAGTCAGCTGTATATAGAGTTCACTACACTGACATCATCGTCCGCTGTATATAGAGTTCGCTACACTGACATTTCGTCAGCTGTATATAGAGTTCGCTACACTGACATCATCGTCCGCTGTATGTAGAGTTCACTACATTGACATCTCAGTCAGCTGTATATGAAGTTCGCTACGCTGACATCATCGTCCGCTGTATATAGAGTTACATTGACATCTCAGTCAGCTGTATAGAGAGTTCGCTAATCTGACATCATCGTCCTCTGTATATAGAGTTCATTACATTGACATTTCAGTAAGCTGTATATAGAGTTCGCTACATTAAGATCATCGTCTGCTGTATGTAGAGTTCGCTATACTGACATCATCGTCCGCTGAATATAGAGTTAGCTAAATTGACCTATCAGTCCGCTGTATATAAAGTTCGCTATGCTGACATCAATTTACGCTGTATATAGTTCTCTACATTAACATCTCAGTCGGCTGTATATTAAGTTCGCTACGTTGACAACATCGTCCGCTGTATATAGAGTTTACATTGACATCTCAGTCAGATGTATAGAGAGTTCGCTAATCTGACATCATCGTCCGCTGTATATAGAGTTCACTACATTGACATTTCAGTCAGTTTTATATAGAGTTCGCTACAATGACATCATCGTCCGCTGTATGTAGAGTTCACCACGCTGACATCATCATGCGCTGTATATAGAGTTCACTACGCAGCATCTCAGTCAGCTGTATATAGAGTACAAAACGTTGACATCATCGTCCGCTGTACATAGATTTCGCTATACTGACATCATCGTGCGCTTTATATAATGTTCACTACAATGAAATCATCGTCCGCTTTATATAGAGTTCACTACATTGACATCTCAGTCAGCTGTATATAAAGTTCGATACACTAAAATTATCTTCCCGCTGTTTATAGAGTTCGCTACACTGACATCATCGTCCGCTGTATATAGAGATCACTACATTGACATCTCAGTCAGCTGTATATGGAGTTCGCTACGCTGACATCATCGTCCGCTGTAAATAGAGATCACTACACTAACATCATAGTCCGTTGTATATACAGTCTACTACATTGACATCTCAGTCAGCTGTAAATAGAGTTCGCTACACTAACATCATCGTCCGCTGTATATAGAGTTTACATTGACATCTCAGTCAGCTGTATATAGAGTTCGCTAAACTGATATCATCGTCCGCTGTATACAGAGTTCGATACATTGACATTTCAGTCAGCTGTATATCGAGTTCGCTACACTAACATCATCGTCCGCTGTATATAGAGTTTACATTGACATCTCAGTCAGCTGTATATAGAGTTCGCTACACTGATTTCATCGTCCGCTGTATACCGAGTTCGCTACATTGACATTTCAGTAAGCTGTATATGAAGTTCGCTACGCTGACATCATAGTCGGCTGTACATAGAGTTCGCTACACTAACATCATCGTCCGCAGTGTATAGAGTTCGCTACACAGATATCATCGTCCGCTGTATATAGAGTTCGCTACATTGACATCTCAGTAAGCTGTATATAGAGTTCGCAATATTAAGATCATCGTCAGCTGTACGTAGAGTTCGCTATACTGACATCATCGTCCGCTGAATATAGAGTTAGCTAAATTGACATCTCAGTCCGCTGTGTATATAAGTTCGCTACGCTGACATCAATTTACGCTGTATATAGAGTTCTCTACATTAACATCTCAGTCGCCTGTATATGAAGTTCGCTACGCTGACATCATCGTCCGCTGTATATAGAGTTTACATTGACATCTCAGTCAGATGTATAGAGAGTTTGCTAATCTGACATCATCGTCCGCTGTATATAGAGTTCACTACATTGACATTTCAGTCAGTTGTATATAGAGTTCGCTACAATGACATCATCGTCCGCTGTATGTAGAGTTCACCACGCTGACATCATCATGCGCTGTATATAGAGTTCACTACGCAGCATCTCAGTCAGCTGTATATAGAGTACAATACGTTGACATCATCGTCCGCTGTACATAGAGTTCGCTACACTGACAACATCGTGCGCTTTATATAATGTTCACTACAATGACATCATCGTCCGCTTTATATAGAGTTCACTACATTGACATCTCAGTCAGCTGTATATGAAGTTCGCTACGCTGACATCATCGTCCGCTGTATATAGAGTTCGCTACACTGACATCATCGTCCGCTGTATATAGAGTACACAACGTTGACATTTCAGAAAGCTGCATATAAAGTTTGCTACACTGACATCATCGTCCGCTGTATATAGAGTTCACTACATAGACATCTCAGTCAGCTGTATATGGAGTTCGCTACGCTGATATCATCGTCAGCTGTATATAGAGTTCGCTACGCTGATATCATATTCCGCTCTATTTAGAGTTCACTACATTGACATCTCAGTCAGCTGTATATAAAGTTCGCTACACTAACATCATCGTCCGCTGTTGATCGAGTTCCCTCCCTGACATCATTGTCCGCTGCATATAGAGTACCCTAAGTTGATATTTCAGTCAGCTGTATATATAGTTCGCTACACTGACATCATCGTCCGCTTTATGTAGAGTTCACTACATTGACATCTCAGTCAGCTGTATTTGAAGCTCGCTACGCTGACGTCATCGTCCGCTGTATATAGAGTTTACATTGACATCTCAGTCAGCTGTATAGGGAGTTCGCTAATCTGACATCATCGTCCTCTGTATATAGAGTTCATTACATTGACATTTCAGTAAGCTGTATATAGAGTTCCCTACATTAAGATCATCGTCTGCTGTATGTAGAGTTCGCTATACTGACATCATCGTCCGCTGAATATAGAGTTAGCTAAATTGACCTATCAGTCCGCTGTATATAAAGTTCGCTACGCTGACATCAATTTACGCTGTATATAGTTCTCTACATTAACATCTCAGTCGGCTGTATATTAAGTTCGCTACGTTGACAACATCGTCCGCTGTATATAGAGTTTACATTGACATCTCAGTCAGATGTATAGAGAGTTCGCTAATCCGACATCATCTTCCGCTGTATATAGAGTTCACTACATTGACATTTCAGTCAGTTTTATATAGAGTTCGCTACAATGACATCATCGTCCGCTGTATGTAGAGTTCACCACGCTGACATCATCATGCGCTGTATATAGAGTTCACTACGCAGCATCTCAGTTAGCTGTATATAGAGTACAAAACGTTGACATCATCGTCCGCTGTACATAGATTTCGCAATACTGACATCATCGTGCGCTTTATATAATGTTCACTACAATGAAATCATCGTCCGCTTTATATAGAGTTTACTACATTGACATCTCAGTCAGCTGTATATAAAGTTCGATACACTAAAATTATCTTCCCGCTGTTTATAGAGTTCGCTACACTGACATCATCGTCCGCTGTATATAGAGATCACTACATTGACATCTCAGTCAGCTGTATAT
The DNA here is from genome assembly GCA_034190875.2 of Urechis unicinctus. Classification (NCBI taxonomy): domain Eukaryota; kingdom Metazoa; phylum Annelida; class Polychaeta; order Xenopneusta; family Urechidae; genus Urechis; species Urechis unicinctus. The sequence goes on from JAXDRA010001298.1 coordinate 152,258, forward strand.
GGAGTTCGCTACGCTGACATCATCGTCCGCTGTAAATAGAGATCACTACACTAACATCATAGTCCGTTGTATATACAGTCTACTACATTGACATCTCAGTCAGCTGTAAATAGAGTTCGCTACACTAACATCATCGTCCGCTGTATATAGAGTTTACATTGACATCTCAGTCAGCTGTATATAGAGTTCGCTAAACTGATATCATCGTCCGCTGACAGAGTTCGATACATTGACATTTCAGTCAGCTGTATATCGAGTTCGCTACACTAACATCATCGTCCGCTGTATATAGAGTTTACATTGACATCTCAGTCAGCTGTATATAGAGTTCGCTACACTGATTTCAATCGTCCGCTGTATACCGAGTTCGCTACATTGACATTTCAGTAAGCTGTATATGAAGTTCGCTACGCTGACATCATAGTCGGCTGTACATAGAGTTCGCTACACTAACATCATCGTCCGCAGTGTATAGAGTTCGCTACACAGATATCATCGTCCGCTGTATATAGAGTTCGCTACATTGACATCTCAGTAAGCTGTATATAGAGTTCGCAATATTAAGATCATCGTCAGCTGTACGTAGAGTTCGCTATACTGACATCATCGTCCGCTGAATATAGAGTTAGCTAAATTGACATCTCAGTCCGCTGTATATAAAGTTCGCTACGCTGACATCAATTTACGCTGTATATAGAGTTCTCTACATTAAAATCTCAGTCGCCTGTATATGAAGTTCGCTACGCTGACATCATCGTCCGCTGTATATAGAGTTTACATTGACATCTCAGTCAGATGTATAGAGAGTTTGCTAATCTGACATCATCGTCCGCTGTATATAGAGTTCACTACATTGACATTTCAGTCAGTTGTATATAGAGTTCGCTACAATGACATCATCGTCCGCTGTATGTAGAGTTCACCACGCTGACATCATCATGCGCTGTATATAGAGTTCACTACGCAGCATCTCAGTCAGCTGTATATAGAGTACAATACGTTGACATCATCGTCCGCTGTACATAGAGTTCGCTACACTGACAACATCGTGCGCTTTATATAATGTTCACTACAATGACATCATCGTCCGCTTTATATAGAGTTCACTACATTGACATCTCAGTCAGCTGTATATGAAGTTCGCTACGCTGACATCATCGTCCGCTGTATATAGAGTTCGCTACACTGACATCATCGTCCGCTGTATATAGTGTACACAACGTTGACATTTCAGAAAGCTGCATATAAAGTTTGCTACACTGACATCATCGTCCGCTGTATATAGAGTTCACTACATAGACAATCTCAGTCAGCTGTATATGGAGTTCGCTACGCTGATATCATCGTCAGCTGTATATAGAGTTCGCTACGCTGATATCATATTCCGCTCTATTTAGAGTTCACTACATTGACATCTCAGTCAGCTGTATATAAAGTTCGCTACACTAACATCATCGTCCGCTGTTGATCGAGTTCCCTCCCTGACATCATTGTCCGCTGCATATAGAGTACCCTAAGTTGATATTTCAGTCAGCTGTATATATAGTTCGCTACACTGACATCATCGTCCGCTTTATGTAGAGTTCACCACGCTCACATCATCGTGTGCAGTTTATAGAGTTCACTACGCAGATATCTCAGACATCTGTATATAGAGTACACTACGTTGACATCATCGTCCGCTGTATATTGAGTTCGCTACACTGACATCATAGTGCGCTGTATAAAATGTTCACTACACTGACATCATCGTCCGCTGTATATAGAGTTCACTACATTGACATCTCAGTCAGCTGTATAGAGAGTTCGCTAATCTGACATCATCGACCGCTGTATATAGAGTTTACATTGACATCTCAGTCAGCTGTATAGAGAGTTCGCTAATCTGACATCATCGACCGCTGTATATAGAGTTTACATTGACATCTCAGTCAGCTGTATAGAGAGTTCGCTAATCTGACATCATCTTCCTCTGTATATAGAGTTCACTACATTGACATTTCAGTCAGCTGTATATCGAGTTCGCTACAATAACATCGTCGTCCGCTGTATATAGAGTTTACATTGACATCTCAGTCAGCTGTATATAGAGTTCGCTACACTGATATCATCGTCCGCTGTATACCGAGTTCGCTACATTGACATTTCAGTAAGCTGTATATGAAGTTCGCTACGCTGACATCATAGTCGGCTGTACATAGAGTTCGCTACACTAACATCATCGTCCGCAGTATATAGAGTTCGCTACACAGATATCATCGTCCGCTGTATATAGAGTTCGCTACATTGACATCTCAGTAAGCTGTATATAGAGTTCGCTATATTAAGATCATCGTCAGCTGTACGTAGAGTTCGCTATACTGACATCATCGTCCGCTGAATATAGAGTTAGCTAAATTGACATCTCAGTCCTCTGTATATTAAGTTCGCTACGCTGACATCAATGTCCGCTGTATATAGAGTTCTCTATATTAACATCTCAGTCGGCAGTGTATGAAGTTCGCTACGCTGACATCATCGTCCGCTATATATAGAGTTACATTGACATCTCAGTCAGATGTATAGAGAGTTCGCTAATCTGACATCATCGTCCGCTGTATATAGAGTTCACTACATTGACATTTCAGTCAGTTGTATATAGAGTTCGCTACAATGACATCATCGTCCGCTGTATGTAGAGTTCACCACGCTGACATCATCATGCGCTGTATATAGAGTTCACTACGCAGCATCTCAGTCAGCTGTATATAGAGTACAATACGTTGACATCATCGTCCGCTGTACATAGAGTTCGCTACACTGACATCATCGTGCGCTTTATATAATGTTTCACTACAATGACATCATCGTCCGCTTTATATAGAGATCACTACATTGACATCTCAGTCAGCTGTATATGAAGTTCGCTACGCTGACATCATCGTCCGCTGTATATAGAGTTCGCTAAACTGACATCATCGTCCGCTGTATATAGAGTACACAACGTTGACATTTCAGAAAGCTGCATATAAAGTTTGCTACACTAACATCATCGTCCGCTGTATATAGAGTTCACTACATAGACATCTCAGTCAGCTGTATATGGAGTTCGCTACGCTGATATCATCGTCAGCTGTATATAGAGTTCGCTACGCTGATATCATATTCCGCTCTATTTAGAGTTCACTACATTGACATCTCAGTCAGCTGTATATAAAGTTCGCTACACTAACATCATCGTCCGCTGTTGATCGAGTTCCCTACCCTGACATCATTGTCCGCTGCATATAGAGTACCCTACGTTGATATTTCAGTCAGCTGTATATATAGTTCGCTACACTGACATCATCGTCCGCTTTATGTAGAGTTCACCACACTGACATCATCGTGTGCAGTTTATAGAGTTCACTACGCAGATATCTCAGACATCTGTATATAGAGTACACTACGTTGACATCATCGTCCGCTGTATATAGAGTTCGCTAGACTGACATCATAGTGCGCTGTATAAAATGTTCACTACACTGACATCATCGTCCGCTTTATATAGAGTTTACTACATTGACATCTCAGTCAGCTGTATATAAAGTTCGATACACTAAAATTATCTTCCCGCTGTTTATAGAGTTCGCTACACTGACATCATCGTCCGCTGTATATAGAGATCACTACATTGACATCTCAGTCAGCTGTATATGGAGTTCGCTACGCTGACATCATCGTCCGCTGTAAATAGAGATCACTACACTAACATCATAGTCCGTTGTATATACAGTCTACTACATTGACATCTCAGTCAGCTGTAAATAGAGTTCGCTACACTAACATCATCGTCCGCTGTATATAGAGTTTACATTGACATCTCAGTCAGCTGTATATAGAGTTCGCTAAACTGATATCATCGTCCGCTGTATACAGAGTTCGATACATTGACATTTCAGTCAGCTGTATATCGAGTTCGCTACACTAACATCATCGTCCGCTGTATATAGAGTTTACATTGACATCTCAGTCAGCTGTATATAGAGTTCGCTACACTGATATCATCGTCCGCTGTATACCGAGTTCGCTACATTGACATTTCAGTAAGCTGTATATGAAGTTCGCTACGCTGACATCATAGTCGGCTGTACATAGAGTTCGCAACACTAACATCATCGTCCGCAGTGTATAGAGTTCGCTACACAGATATCATCGTCCGCTGTATATAGAGTTCGCTACATTGACATCTCAGTAAGCTGTATATAGAGTTCGCAATATTAAGATCATCGTCAGCTGTACGTAGAGTTCGCTATACTGACATCATCGTCCGCTGAATATAGAGTTAGCTAAATTGACATCTCAGTCCGCTGTATATAAAGTTCGCTACGCTGACATCAATTTACGCTGTATATAGAGTTCTCTACATTAAAATCTCAGTCGCCTGTATATGAAGTTCGCTACGCTGACATCATCGTCCGCTGTATATAGAGTTTACATTGACATCTCAGTCAGATGTATAGAGAGTTTGCTAATCTGACATCATCGTCCGCTGTATATAGAGTTCACTACATTGACATTTCAGTCAGTTGTATATAGAGTTCGCTACAATGACATCATCGTCCGCTGTATGTAGAGTTCACCACGCTGACATCATCATGCGCTGTATATAGAGTTCACTACGCAGCATCTCAGTCAGCTGTATATAGAGTACAATACGTTGACATCATCGTCCGCTGTACATAGAGTTCGCTACACTGACAACATCGTGCGCTTTATATAATGTTCACTACAATGACATCATCGTCCGCTTTATATAGAGTTCACTACATTGACATCTCAGTCAGCTGTATATGAAGTTCGCTACGCTGACATCATCGTCCGCTGTATATAGAGTTCGCTACACTGACATCATCGTCCGCTGTATATAGAGTACACAACGTTGACATTTCAGAAAGCTGCATATAAAGTTTGCTACACTGACATCATCGTCCGCTGTATATAGAGTTCACTACATAGACATCTCAGTCAGCTGTATATGGAGTTCGCTACGCTGATATCATCGTCAGCTGTATATAGAGTTCGCTACGCTGATAATCATATTCCGCTCTATTTAGAGTTCACTACATTGACATCTCAGTAGCTGTATAGAGTTCGCTACACTAACATTCGTCCGCTGTTGATCGAGTTCCCAGCTGTCCGCTATATAGAGTACCCTAAGTTGTCAGTCAGCTATAGTTCGCTACACGACATCATCGTCCGCTTTATGTAGTTGTAGAGTTCACTACATTGACATCTCAGTCAGCTGTATATGAAGTTCGCTCCTGACATCATCGTCCGCATATAGAGTTTACATTGACATCTCAGTCAGCTATAGGGAGTTCGCTAATCTGACATCATCGTCCTCTGTATATAGAGTTCACTAAGTTGACATTTCAGTCAGCTGTATATAGAGTTTCGCTACACAGACATCATCGTCCGCTTTATGTAGTTCACTACATTGACATCAGTCATTAAGTTCACACTGCTCCGCTGTATATTGAAGCTCGCTACGCTGACGTCATCGTCCGCTGTATATAGAGTTTACATTGACATCTCAGTCAGCTGTATATAGGGAGTTCGCTAATCTGACATCATCGTCCTCATGTGCGCTTATATAGACAATTCATCGTCCGCTTTGATAGAGTTTACTACATTGACATCTCAGTAAGCTGTATATAGAGTTCCCTACATTAAAATCATCGTCTGCTGTATGTAGAGTTCGCTATACTGACATCATCGTCCGCTGTATATAGAGTTCACTAAATTGACATCTCAGTCCAGCTGTATATAAAGTTCGCTACGCTGACATCATGTCCGCATAGAATTTACGCTGACATCATAGTTGTATATAGAGTTCACTACATTGACATCTCAGTCAGCTGTATATAGAGTTCGCTACGTTGACATCATCGTCCGCTGTATATAGAGTTTACATTGACATCTCAGTCAGCTGTATAGAGAGTTCGCTAATCTGACATCATCGTCCGCTGTATATAGAGTTCACTACATTGACATTTCAGTCAGTTTTATATAGAGTTCGCTACAATGACATCATCGTCCGCTGTATATAGAGTTCACCACGCTGACATCATCATGCGCTGTATATAGAGTTCACTACGCAGCATCTCAGTCAGCTGTATATAGAGTACAAAACGTTGACATCATCGTCCGCTGTACATAGATTTCGCTACACTGACATCATCGTGCGCTTTATATAATGTTCACTACAATGACATCATCGTCCGCTGTATATAGAGTTCACTTCATTGACATCTCAGTCAGCTGTATATAAAGTTCGATACACTAACATCATCGTCCGCTGTATATAGAGTTCGCTACACTGACATCATCGTCCGCTGTATATAGAGTTCACTACATTGACATTTCAGTCAGCTGTATATGGAGTTCGCTACACTGACATCATCGTCCGCTGTATATAGAGATCACTACACTTGACATCATCAGTCCGCTGTATATAGAGTTCTACTACGCTGACATCTCAGTCAGCTGTATATAGAGTTCGCTACACTGACATCATCGTCCGCTGTATATAGAGTTCACTACATTGACATCTCAGTCAGCTGTATATAGAGTTCGCTACACTGACATCATCGTCCGCTGTATATAGAGTTCCCTCACCTGACATCATCGTCCGCTGTATATAGAGTTCGCTACATTGACATCATTTCAGTCAGCTGTATATAGAGTTCGCTACACATTGACATCATCGTCCGCTGTATATAGAGTTCGCTACACTGACATCATCGTCCGCTGTATATAGAGTTCGCTACATTGACATCTCAGTCAGCTGTATATAGAGTTCGCTACGTTGACATCATCGTCCGCTGTATACATAGAGTTCGCTACACTGACATCATCGTCCGCTGTATATAGAGTTCGCTACACTGACATCATCGTCCGCTGTATATAGAGTTCACTACATTGACATCTCAGTCAGCTGTATAGAGAGTTCGCTAATACTGACATCATCGTCCGCTGTATATAGAGTTCGCTACATGACATCATCAGTCATCTGTATATAGAGTTCGCTACGCTGACATCATCGAGTATATAGAGCTACATTGACATCTCAGTCCGCTGTATATAGAGTTCGCTACGCTGACATCATCGTCCGCTGTATATAGAGTTCACTCCATTGACATCTCAGTCAGCTGTATATAGAGTTCGCTACACTGACATCATCGTCCGCTGTATATAGAGTTTACATTGACATCTCAGTCAGCTGTATATAGAGTTCGCTACACTGACATCATCGTCCGCTGTATATAGAGTTCGCTACATTGACATTTCAGTAAGCTGTATATAGAGTTCGCTACGCTGACATCATCGTCCGCTGTACATAGAGTTCGCTACACTGACATCTCAGTCCGCTGTATATAGAGTTCGCTACACAGATATCATCGTCCGCTGTATATAGAGTTCGCTACATTGACATCTCAGTAAGCTGTATATAGAGTTCGCTATATTAACATCATCGTCAGCTGTACGTAGAGTTCGCTACACTGACATCATCGTCCGCTGTATATAGAGTTAGCTAAATTGACATCTCAGTCGCTGTATATAAAGTTCGCTACGCTGACATCCGTTACGCTGTATATAGAGTTCGCTACATTGACATCTCAGTCGCTGTATATGAAGTTCGCTACGCTGACATCATCGTCCGCTGTATATAGAGTTTACATTGACATCTCAGTCAGCTGTATAGAGAGTTTGCTAATCTGACATCATCGTCCGCTGTATATAGAGTTCACTACATTGACATTTCAGTCAGCTGTATATAGAGTTCGCTACGCTGACATCATCGTCCGCTGTATATAGAGTTCACTACGCTGACATCATCATGCGCTGTATATAGAGTTCACTACGCAGCATCTCAGTCAGCTGTATATAGAGTTCACTACGTTGACATCATCGTCCGCTGTATATAGAGTTCGCTACACTGACATCATCGTGCGCTGTTATATAGAGTTCACTACACTGACATCATCGTCCGCTGTATATAGAGTTCACTAACATTGACATCTCAGTCAGCTGTATATGAAGTTCGCTACACTGACATCATCGTCCGCTTTATATAGAGTTCACTATTAAACTCACATCATCGTGTGTGTATATAGAGCTGCTAATACGTGACATACAATATCGACCGCTGTATATATAAGTTGCACTACATTGACATCATCAGTCCGCTGTATATAGAGTTCACTACATTGACATCTCAGTCAGCTGTATATAGAGTTCGCTACACTGACATCATCGTCCGCTGTATATAGAGTTCGCTACACTGACATCATCGTTCGCTGTGTATAGAGTTCACTACATTGACATCTCAGTCAGCTGTATATAAAGTTCGCTACACTGACATCATCGACCGCTGTATATAGAGTTCGCTACACTGACATCATTGTCCGCTGTATATAGAGTTCGCTACATTGACATCATCAGTCAGCTGTATATAGAGTTCGCTACACTGACATCATCGTCCGCTGTATATAGAGTTCGCTAACTGACATCATCGTCCGCTGTATATAGAGTTCACTACATTGACATTTCAGTCAGCTGTATAGAGTTTGCTACAACTGACATCATCGTCCGCTGTATATAGAGTTCACTACATTGACATCTCAGTCAGCTGTATATGGAGTTCGCTACGCTGATATCATCGTCAGCTGTATATAGAGTTCGCTACGCTGATATCATATTCCGCTCTATTTAGAGTTCACTACATTGACATCTCAGTCAGCTGTATATAAAGTTCGCTACACTAACATCATCGTCCGCTGTTGATCGAGTTCCCTCCCTGACATCATTGTCCGCTGCATATAGAGTACCCTAAGTTGATATTTCAGTCAGCTGTATATATAGTTCGCTACACTGACATCATCGTCCGCTTTATGTAGAGTTCACCACGCTGACATCATCGTGTGCTGTTTATAGAGTTCACTACGCAGATATCTCAGACATCTGTATATAGAGTACACTACGTTGACATCATCGTCCGCTGTATATTGAGTTCGCTACACTGACATCATCGTGCGCTGTATAAAATGTTCACTACACTGACATCATCGTCCGCTGTATATAGAGTTCACTACATTGACATCTCAGTCAGCTGTATAGAGAGTTCGCTAATCTGACATCATCGTCCGCTGTATATAGAGTTTACATTGACATCTCAGTCAGCTGTATAGAGAGTTCGCTAATCTGACATCATCGACCGCTGTATATAGAGTTTTACATTGACATCTCAGTCAGCTGTATAGAGAGTTCGCTAATCTGACATCATCTTCCTCTGTATATAGAGTTCACTACATTGACATTTCAGTCAGCTGTATATCGAGTTCGCTACAATACACATCATCGTCCGCTGTATATAGAGTTTACATTGACATCTCAGTCAGCTGTATATAGAGTTCGCTACACTGATATCATCGTCCGCTGTATACCGAGTTCGCTACATTGACATTTCAGTAAGCTGTATATGAAGTTCGCTACGCTGACATCATAGTCGGCTGTACATAGAGTTCGCTACACTGACATCATCGTCCGCAGTATATAGAGTTCGCTACACAGATATCATCGTCCGCTGTATATAGAGTTCGCTACATTGACATCTCAGTAAGCTGTATATAGAGTTCGCTATATTAAGATCATCGTCAGCTGTACGTAGAGTTCGCTATACTGACATCATCGTCCGCTGAATATAGAGTTAGCTAAATTGACATCTCAGTCCTCTGTATATTAAGTTCGCTACGCTGACATCAATGTCCGCTGTATATAGAGTTCTCTATATTAACATCTCAGTCGGCAGTGTATGAAGTTCGCTACGCTGACATCATCGTCCGCTATATATAGAGTTTACATTGACATCTCAGTCAGATGTATAGAGAGTTCGCTAATCTGACATCATCGTCCGCTGTATATAGAGTTCACTACATTGACATTTCAGTCAGTTGTATATAGAGTTCGCTACAATGACATCATCGTCCGCTGTATGTAGAGTTCACCACGCTGACATCATCATGCGCTGTATATAGAGTTCACTACGCAGCATCTCAGTCAGCTGTATATAGAGTACAATACGTTGACATCATCGTCCGCTGTACATAGAGTTCGCTACACTGACATCATCGTGCGCTTTATATAATGTTCACTACAATGACATCATCGTCCGCTTTATATAGAGATCACTACATTGACATCTCAGGCAGCTGTATATGAAGTTCGCTACGCTGACATCATCGTCCGCTGTATATAGAGTTCGCTAAACTGACATCATCGTCCGCTGTATATAGAGTACACAACGTTGACATTTCAGAAAGCTGCATATAAAGTTTGCTACACTAACATCATCGTCCGCTGTATATAGAGTTCACTACATAGACATCTCAGTCAGCTGTATATGGAGTTCGCTACGCTGATATCATCGTCAGCTGTATATAGAGTTCGCTACGCTGATATCATATTCCGCTCTATTTAGAGTTCACTACATTGACATCTCAGTCAGCTGTATATAAAGTTCGCTACACTAACATCATCGTCCGCTGTTGATCGAGTTCCCTACCCTGACATCATTGTCCGCTGCATATAGAGTACCCTACGTTGATATTTCAGTCAGCTGTATATATAGTTCGCTACACTGACATCATCGTCCGCTTTATGTAGAGTTCACCACACTGACATCATCGTGTGCAGTTTATAGAGTTCACTACGCAGATATCTCAGACATCTGTATATAGAGTACACTACGTTGACATCATCGTCCGCTGTATATAGAGTTCGCTAGACTGACATCATAGTGCGCTGTATAAAATGTTCACTACACTGACATCATCGTCCGCTGTATATAGAGTTCACTACATTGACATCTCAGTCAGCTGTATATGAAGTTCGCTACGCTGACGTCATCGTCCGCTGTATATAGAGTTTACATTGACATCTCAGTCAGCTGTATAGAGAGTTCGCTAATCTGACATCATCGACCGCTGTATATAGAGTTTACATTGACATCTCAGTCAGCTGTATAGTGAGTTCGCTAATCTGACATCATCTTCCTCTGTATATAGAGTTCACTACATTGACATTTCAGTCAGCTGTATATAGAGTTCGCTACACTAACATTATCGTCCGCTGTATATAGAGTTGACATTGACATCAGTCCGCTATATATAGAGTTCACTACACTGATATCATCGTCCGCTGTATGCAGAGTTCGCTACATTGACATTTCAGTAAGCTGTATATGAAGTTCGCTACGCTGACATCATCGTCCGCTGTATATAGAGTTCGCTACACTGACATCATCGTCCGCTGTATATAGAGTACACAACGTTGACATTTCAGAAAGCTGCATATAAAGTTTGCTACACTGACATCATCGTCCGCTGTATATAGAGTTCACTACATAGACATCTCAGTCAGCTGTATTTGGAGTTCGCTACGCTGATATCATCGTCAGCTGTATATAGAGTTCGCTACGCTGATATCATATTCCGCTCTATTTAGAGTTCACTACATTGACATCTCAGTCAGCTGTATATAAAGTTCGCTACACTAACATCATCGTCCGCTGTTGATCGAGTTCCCTCCCTGACATCATTGTCCGCTGCATATAGAGTAACCCTACGTTGATATTTCAGTCAGCTGTATATATAGTTCGCTACACTGACATCATCGTCCGCTTTATGTAGAGTTCACCACGCTGACATCATCGTGTGCAGTTTATAGAGTTCACTACTACGCAGATATCTCAGACATCTGTATATAGAGTACACTACGTTTGACATCATCGTCCGCTGTATATTGAGTTCGCTACACTGACATCATGTGCGCTGTATAAAATGTTCACTACACTGACATCATCGTCCGCTGTATATGAGAGTTCACTACATTGACATCTCAGTCAGCTGTATATGAAGTTCGCTACGCTGACGATCATCGTCCGCTGTATATAGAGTTTACATTGACATCTCAGTCAGCTGTATAGAGAGTTCGCTAATCTGACATCATCGACCGCTGTATATAGAGTTTACATTGACATCATCAGTCAGCTGTATAGAGAGTTCGCTAATCTGACATTATCTTCGCTGTATATAGAGTTCACTACATTGACATTTCAGTCAGCTGTATATCGAGTTCGCTACACTAACATCGTCGTCCGCTGTATATAGAGTTTACATTGACATCTCAGTCAGCTGTATATAGAGTTCGCTACACTGATATCATCGTCTGTGTATACCGAGTTCGCTACATTGACATTTCAGTAAGCTGTATATGAAGTTCGCTACGCTGACATCATAGTCGGCTGTACATAGAGTTCGCTACACTAACATCATCGTCAGTATATAGAGTTCGCTACACAGATATCATCGTCCGCTGTATATAGAGTTCGCTACATTGACATCTCAGTAAGCTGTATATAGAGTTCGCTATATTAAAATCATCGTCAGCTGTACGTAGAGTTCGCTATATACTGACATCATCGTCCGCTGAATATAGAGTTAGCTAAATCATCTCAGTCCTCTGTATATTAAGTTCGCTACGCTGACATCAATGTCCGCTGTATATAGAGTTCTCTATATTAACATCTCAGACGGCAGTGTATGAAGTTCGCTACGCTGACATCATCGTCCGCTATATATAGAGTTTACATTGACATCTCAGTCAGATGTATAGAGAGTTCGCTAATCTGACATCATCGTCCGCTGTATATAGAGTTCACTACATTGACATTTCAGTCAGTTGTATATAGAGTTCGCTACAATGACATCATCGTCCGCTGTATGTAGAGTTCACCACGCTGACATCATCATGCGCTGTATATAGAGTTCATTACGCAGCATCTCAGTCAGCTGTATATAGAGTACAATACGTTGACATCATCGTCCGCTGTACATAGAGTTCGCTACACTGACATCATCGTGCGCTTTATATAATGTTCACTACAATGACATCATCGTCCGCTTTATATAGAGATCACTACATTGACATCTCAGGCAGCTGTATATGAAGTTCGCTACGCTGACATCATCGTCCGCTGTATATAGAGTTCGCTAAACTGACATCATCGTCCGCTGTATATAGAGTACACAACGTTGACATTTCAGAAAGCTGCATATTAAGTTTGCTACACTAACATCATCGTCCGCTGTATATAGAGTTCACTACATAGACATCTCAGTCAGCTGTATATGGAGTTCGCTACGCTGATATCATCGTCAGCTGTATATAGAGTTCGCTACGCTGATATCATATTCCGCTCTATTTAGAGTTCACTACATTGACATCTCAGTCAGCTGTATATAAAGTTCGCTACACTAACATCATCGTCCGCTGTTGATCGAGTTCCCTACCCTGACATCATTGTCCGCTGCATATAGAGTACCCTACGTTGATATTTCAGTCAGCTGTATATATAGTTCGCTACACTGACATCTTCGTCCGCTTCCGCTATGTAGAGTTCACCACACTGACATCATCGTGTGCAGTTTATAGAGTTCACTACGCAGATATCTCAGACATCTGTATATAGAGTACACTACGTTGACAATCATCGTCCGCTGTATATAGAGTTCGCTAGACTGACATCATAGTGCGCTATATAAAATGTTCACTACACTGACATCATCGTCCGCTGTATATAGAGTTCACTACATTGACATCTCAGTCAGCTGTATATGAAGTTCGCTACGCTGACGTCATCGTCCGCTGTATATAGAGTTTACATTGACATCTCAGTCAGCTGTATAGAGAGTTCGCTAATCTGACATCATCGACCGATGTATATAGAGTTTACATTGACATCTCAGTCAGCTGTATAGAGAGTTCGCTAATCTGACATCATCTTCCTCTGTATATAGAGTTCACTACATTGACATTTCAGTCAGCTGTATATAGAGTTCGCTACACTAACATCATCGTCCGCTGTATATAGAGTTTACATTGACATCTCAGTCAGCTATATATAGAGTTCACTACACTGATATCATCGTCCGCTGTATACAGAGTTCGCTACATTGACATTTAAGTAAGCTGTATATGAAGTTCGCTACGCTGACATCATAGTCGGCTGTACATAGAGTTCGCTACACTAACATCATCGTCCGCAGTATATAGAGTTCGCTACACAGATATCATCGTCCGCTGTATATAGAGTTCGCTACATTGACATCTCAGTGAGCTGTTTATAGAGTTCGCTATATTAAGATCATCGTCTGCTGTACGTAGAGTTCGCTATACTGACATCATCGTCAGCTGAATATAGAGTTAGCTAAATTGACATCTCAGTCCTCTGTATATAAAGTTCGCTACGCTGACATCAATGTCCGCTGTATATAGAGTTCTCTACATTAACATCTCAGTCGTCAGTATATGAAGTTCGCTACGCTGACAATATCGTCCGCTGTATATAGAGTTTACATTGACATCTCAGTCAGATGTATAGAGAGTTCGCTAATCTGACATCATCGTCCGCTGTATATAGAGTTCACTACATTGACATTTCAGTCAGTTGTATATAGAGTTCGCTACAATGACATCATCGTCCGCTGTATGTAGAGTTCACCACGCTGACATCATCATGCGCTGTATATAGAGTTCACTACGCAGCATCTCAGTCAGCTGTATATAGAGTACAATACGTTGACATCATCGTCCGCTGTACATAGAGTTCGCTACACTGACATCATCGTGCGCTTTATATAATGTTCACTACAATGACATCATCGTCCGCTTTATATAGAGATCACTACATTGACATCTCAGTCAGCTGTATATGAAGTTCGCTACGCTGACATCATCGTCCGCTGTATATAGAGTTCGCTAAACTGACATCATCGTCCGCTGTCTATAGAGTACACAACGTTGACATTTCAGAAAGCTGCATATAAAGTTTGCTACACTGACATCATCGTCCGCTGTATATTGAGTTCACTACATAGACATCTCAGTCAGCTGTATATGGAGTTCGCTACGCTGATATCATCGTCAGCTGTATATAGAGTTCGCTACGCTGATATCATATTCCGCTCTATTTAGAGTTCACTACATTGACATCTCAGTCAGCTGTATATAAAGTTCGCTACACTAACATCATCGTCCGCTGTTGATCGAGTTCCCTACCCTGACATCATTGTCCGCTGCATATAGAGTACCCTACGTTGATATTTCAGTCAGCTGTATATATAGTTCGCTACACTGACATCATCGTCCGCTTTATGTAGAGTTCACCACACTGACATCATCGTGTGCAGTTTATAGAGTTCACTACGCAGATATCTCAGACATCTGTATATAGAGTACTCTACGTTGACATCATCGTCCGCTGTATATAGAGTTCGCTACGCTGACATCATAGTGCGCTGTATAAAATGTTCACTACACTGACATCATCGTCCGCTGTATATAGAGTTCACTACATTGACATCTCAGTCAGCTGTATATGAAGTTCGCTACGCTGACATCATCGTCCGCTGTATATAGAGTTCGCTAAACTGACATCATCGTCCGCTGTATATAGAGTACACAACGTTGACATTTCAGAAAGCTGCATATAAAGTTTGCTACACTAACATCATCATCGTCCGCTGTATATAGAGTTCACTACATAGACATCTCAGTCAGCTGTATATGGAGTTCGCTACGCTGATATCATCGTCAGCTGTATATAGAGTTCGCTACGCTGATATCATATTCCGCTCTATTTAGAGTTCACTACATTGACATCTCAGTCAGCTGTATATAAAGTTCGCTACACTAACATCATCGTCCGCTGTTGATCGAGTTCCCTACCCTGACATCATTGTCCGCTGCATATAGAGTACCCTACGTTGATATTTCAGTCAGCTGTATATATAGTTCGCTACACTGACATCATCGTCCGCTTTATGTAGAGTTCACCACACTGACATCATCGTGTGCAGTTTATAGAGTTCACTACGCAGATATCTCAGACATCTGTATATAGAGTACACTACGTTGACATCATCGTCCGCTGTATATAGAGTTCGCTAGACTGACATCATAGTGCGCTGTATAAAATGTTCACTACACTGACATCATCGTCCGCTGTATATAGAGTTCACTACATTGACATCTCAGTCAGCTGTATATGAAGTTCGCTACGCTGACGTCATCGTCCGCTGTATATAGAGTTTACATTGACATCTCAGTCAGCTGTATAGAGAGTTCGCTAATCTGACATCATCGACCGCTGTATATAGAGTTTACATTGACATCTCAGTCAGCTGTATAGAGAGTTCGCTAATCTGACATCATCTTCCTCTGTATATAGAGTTCACTACATTGACATTTCAGTCAGCTGTATATAGAGTTCGCTACACTAACATCATCGTCCGCTGTATATAGAGTTTACATTGACATCTCAGTCAGCTATATATAGAGTTCACTACACTGATATCATCGTCCGCTGTATACAGAGTTCGCTACATTGACATTTAAGTAAGCTGTATATGAAGTTCGCTACGCTGACATCATAGTCGGCTGTTCATAGAGTTCGCTACACTAACATCATCGTCCGCAGTATATAGAGTTCGCTACACAGATATCATCGTCCGCTGTATATAGAGTTCGCTACATTGACATCTCAGTGAGCTGTTTATAGAGTTCGCTATATTAAGATCATCGTCTGCTGTACGTAGAGTTCGCTATACTGACATCATCGTCAGCTGAATATAGAGTTAGCTAAATTGACATCTCAGTCCTCTGTATATAAAGTTCGCTACGCTGACATCAATGTCCGCTGTATATAGAGTTCTCTACATTAACATCTCAGTCGTCAGTATATGAAGTTCGCTACGCTGACAATATCGTCCGCTGTATATAGAGTTTACATTGACATCTCAGTCAGATGTATAGAGAGTTCGCTAATCTGACATCATCGTCCGCTGTATATAGAGTTCACTACATTGACATTTCAGTCAGTTGTATATAGAGTTCGCTACAATGACATCATCGTCCGCTGTATGTAGAGTTCACCACGCTGACATCATCATGCGCTGTATATAGAGTTCACTACGCAGCATCTCAGTCAGCTGTATATAGAGTACAATACGTTGACATCATCGTCCGCTGTACATAGAGTTCGCTACACTGACATCATCGTGCGCTTTATATAATGTTCACTACAATGACATCATCGTCCGCTTTATATAGAGATCACTACATTGACATCTCAGTCAGCTGTATATGAAGTTCGCTACGCTGACATCATCGTCCGCTGTATATAGAGTTCGCTAAACTGACATCATCGTCCGCTGTCTATAGAGTACACAACGTTGACATTTCAGAAAGCTGCATATAAAGTTTGCTACACTGACATCATCGTCCGCTGTATATTGAGTTCACTACATAGACATCTCAGTCAGCTGTATATGGAGTTCGCTACGCTGATATCATCGTCAGCTGTATATAGAGTTCGCTACGCTGATATCATATTCCGCTCTATTTAGAGTTCACTACATTGACATCTCAGTCAGCTGTATATAAAGTTCGCTACACTAACATCATCGTCCGCTGTTGATCGAGTTCCCTACCCTGACATCATTGTCCGCTGCATATAGAGTACCCTACGTTGATATTTCAGTCAGCTGTATATATAGTTCGCTACACTGTCATCATCGTCCGCTTTATGTAGAGTTCACCACACTGACATCATCGTGTGCAGTTTATAGAGTTCACTACGCAGATATCTCAGACATCTGTATATAGAGTACTCTACGTTGACATCATCGTCCGCTGTATATAGAGTTCGCTACGCTGACATCATAGTGCGCTGTATAAAATGTTCACTACACTGACATCATCGTCCGCTGTATATAGAGTTCACTACATTGACATCTCAGTCAGCTGTATATGAAGTTCGCTACGCTGACATCATCGTCCGCTGTATATAGAGTTCGCTAAACTGACATCATCGTCCGCTGTATATAGAGTACACAACGTTGACATTTCAGAAAGCTGCATATAAAGTTTGCTACACTAACATCATCGTCCGCTGTATATAGAGTTCACTACATAGACATCTCAGTCAGCTGTATATGGAGTTCGCTACGCTGATATCATCGTCAGCTGTATATAGAGTTCGCTACGCTGATATCATATTCCGCTCTATTTAGAGTTCACTACATTGACATCTCAGTCAGCTGTATATAAAGTTCGCTACACTAACATCATCGTCCGCTGTTGATCGAGTTCCCTACCCTGACATCATTGTCCGCTGCATATAGAGTACCCTACGTTGATATTTCAGTCAGCTGTATATATAGTTCGCTACACTGACATCATCGTCCGCTTTATGTAGAGTTCACCACACTGACATCATCGTGTGCAGTTTATAGAGTTCACTACGCAGATATCTCAGACATCTGTATATAGAGTACACTACGTTGACATCATCGTCCGCTGTATATAGAGTTCGCTAGACTGACATCATAGTGCGCTGTATAAAATGTTCACTACACTGACATCATCGTCCGCTGTATATAGAGTTCACTACATTGACATCTCAGTCAGCTGTATATGAAGTTCGCTACGCTGACGTCATCGTCCGCTGTATATAGAGTTTACATTGACATCTCAGTCAGCTGTATAGAGAGTTCGCTAATCTGACATCATCGACCGCTGTATATAGAGTTTACATTGACATCTCAGTCAGCTGTATAGAGAGTTCGCTAATCTGACATCATCTTCCTCTGTATATAGAGTTCACTACATTGACATTTCAGTCAGCTGTATATAGAGTTCGCTACACTAACATCATCGTCCGCTGTATATAGAGTTTACATTGACATCTCAGTCAGCTATATATAGAGTTCACTACACTGATATCATCGTCCGCTGTATACAGAGTTCGCTACATTGACATTTAAGTAAGCTGTATATGAAGTTCGCTACGCTGACATCATAGTCGGCTGTACATAGAGTTCGCTACACTAACATCAGCGTCCGCAGTATATAGAGTTCGCTACACAGATATCATCGTCCGCTGTATATAGAGTTCGCTACATTGACATCTCAGTGAGCTGTTTATAGAGTTCGCTATATTAAGATCATCGTCTGCTGTACGTAGAGTTCGCTATACTGACATCATCGTCAGCTGAATATAGAGTTAGCTAAATTGACATCTCAGTCCTCTGTATATAAAGTTCGCTACGCTGACATCATCATGCGCTGTATATAGAGTTCACTACGCAGCATCTCAGTCAGCTGTATATAGAGTACAATACGTTGACATCATCGTCCGCTGTACATAGAGTTCGCTACACTGACATCATCGTGCGCTTTATATAATGTTCACTACAATGACATCATTGTCCGCTTTATATAGAGATCACTACATTGACATCTCAGTCAGCTGTATATGAAGTTCGCTACGCTGACATCATCGTCCGCTGTATATAGAGTTCGCTAAACTGACATCATCGTCCGCTGTATATAGAGTACACAACGTTGACATTTCAGAAAGCTGCATATAAAGTTTGCTACACTGACATCATCGTCCGCTGTATATAGAGTTCACTACATAGACATCTCAGTCAGCTGTATATGGAGTTCGCTACGCTGATATCATCGTCAGCTGTATATAGAGTTCGCTACGCTGATATCATATTCCGCTCTATTTAGAGTTCACTACATTGACATCTCAGTCAGCTGTATATAAAGTTCGCTACACTAACATCATCGTCCGCTGTTGATCGAGTTCCCTACCCTGACATCATTGTCCGCTGCATATAGAGTACCCTACGTTGATATTTCAGTCAGCTGTATATATAGTTCGCTACACTGACATCATCGTCCGCTTTATGTAGAGTTCACCACACTGACATCATCGTGTGCAGTTTATAGAGTTCACTACGCAGATATCTCAGACATCTGTATATAGAGTACACTACGTTGACATCATCGTCCGCTGTATATAGAGTTCGCTACACTGACATCATAGAGCGCTGTATAAAATGTTCACTACACTGACATCATCGTCCGCTGTATATAGAGTTCACTACATTGACATCTCAGTCAGCTGTATATGAAGTTCGCTACGTTGACGTCATCGTCCGCTGTATATAGAGTTTACATTGACATCTCAGTCAGCTGTATAGAGAGTTCGCTAATCTGACATCATCGACCGCTGTATATAGAGTTTACATTGACATCTCAGTCAGCTGTATAGAGAGTTCGCTAATCTGACATCATCTTCCTCTGTATATAGAGTTCACTACATTGACATTTCAGTCAGCTGTATATAGAGTTCGCTACACTAACATCATCGTCCGCTGTATATAGAGTTCGCTACGCTGATAGCATATTCCGCTCTATTTAGAGTTCACTACATTGTCATCTCAGTCAGCTGTATATAAAGTTCGATACACTAAAATTATCGTCCTGCTGTTTATAGAGTTCTCTACACTGACATCATCGTCCGCTGTATATAGAGTACACAACGTTGACATTTCAGAAAGCTGTATATAAAGTTTGCTACACTGACATCATCGTCCGCTGTATATAGAGATCACTACATTGACATCTCAGTCAGCTGTATATAGAGTTCGCTACGCTGACATCATCGTCCGCTGTAAATAGAGTTCGCTACACTAACATCATCGTCCGTTTGTATATACAGTTCACTACATTGACATCTCAGTCAGCTGTATATGAAGTTCGCAACGCTGACATCATTGTCCGCTGTATATAGAGTTTACATTGACATTTCAGTCAGCTGTATATAGAGTACACTACGTTGACATCATCGTCTGCTGTATGCAGAGTTCACTTTATTCACATAATTGTCAGCCGTATATTGACTACGCTACACTGACATTATAGTAAGCTGTATATAAAGTTCGCTGAATTGACATCATTGTCAGCTGTATATAGATTTCGCTACACTAACATGATCGTCCGCTGTTGATCGAGTTCCCTACACTGACATCATCGTCCGCTGTACATAGAGTTCGCTACACTGACATCATCGTGCGCTTTATATAATGTTCACTACAATGACATCATCGTCCGCTGTATATAGAGTTCACTACATAGACATCTCAGTCAGCTGTATTTGGAGTTCGCTACGCTGATATCATCGTCAGCTGTATATAGAGTTCGCTACGCTGATATCATATTCCGCTCTATTTAGAGTTCACTACATTGACATCTCAGTCAGCTGTATATAAAGTTCGCTACACCATAGATGATAGTAGACGGATGAATAACTCATGCTTTCTAGCGGTTATGTTATGGCGACGAGACTTTGGCGCGAGTTAAGGTTCATTACTTCCGGTGTCTTGGTTGCTATGATCTGACAATGACAAGATCGTCTGCACGTTGTTTACCTTTTTGTATCGTCGTTCTTTAGAGGTCTGTGTTCATCTTGATCTTTAAAAACACTGGTGAGTAATTTCTAGTTTCACATTTAAATTATTTTGCCACCAAAAGCATTTGAAACATATTTATTTAAAAAGAAACCATACCGATACATTCCATGAAGGGGGCGTTTCCCGCAATAAATTAAGGGACTCGAGTCAATGTTTGTAGGGCTCCGTCTAGCATGGCGTAAACATGGGAATTAATATTTCATTTACCAATGGCAATACAACCAAATTATAATGGGATGGGCTGTAATCGCTATGTATGGGTAACGCACATTAAACTATGTACAGCTATATGTATGGGTGATCGTAGCCTCGTCGTGCACGGCTAGATGATCGTATCCTTGAATGAGTAGCCAATACCATGGATTGGATAGGATTGCCCAATTATATTGTAGTTTAGATTTATTATGAACCCAATTACTTATTACTATAATCGGTTAAAAAAAAGTGCAATTGTAATCGTGGTCAGAGATTCTCAGATTGCAAATTTTGAAGGATCATATTTAGCAACAGCATTCTAAATCAGTGATGCATCCCACCCACCTAGAGCTGCATTACACTACCCATATCATAAATTGAAATCATTATTTGATTCTATTTGCAGAAGATGTAGTGTACTATTGTGGAATACTTCCTCAGAGAAGTGTAGGGGATTGTCGTTCCATGCAGTTCATAGGCCACTTAATATATGACATGTAAGAAAATTGTTTCGGGTATTTATTCTTCCAAGATTTTTGTTTCAGAGCACACTGGGTAACAGACTTTGGTAGAGGGCAGCTTGCCATCTTTGTTTATGCCTGAAAAATGTATAACGACACCCAAATTGCCATGTAGAAAGGAGCCAGTGAGTCTTCCAGAGTTAATTAAACATGTTTATTGCAAGTTTGGCTGCTTTTTACAAGGCTATTAAGATTTTAACAATTTGACAGAGCTTTCTCTTCACCTTTCTGACTGATTATTCTGCTTGCATTATATTGTTCCATTTTGTGGTTTTTCCATGATGGTGTGACTTTTCATGGAGAAAACAAAAAAAATTACCACAGATATCCTTGCAAGAGATGCCAAGAATGCCAAGTGGTGGTGTGTGGTGACGAGAGACGATTTGGTGATTGTGAAAATTAAATTATTCAACAATTTACTCCTGGATGCCTATTTTTTCACATTTCCTATATCAGAGGGAGGTTGTTTCTACCTCTATTTTTTTCAGGGTCTTCAATAAATGGGAAATGACTTAAAATATATGCTAAATGTGCTCCCAGAGGCAAAACTGACCTGCGATAAAAAATGCAGAAAATCATCTAGCTTCAGAAAATAATAACAAATAACTGATACAAGATAATTGCATGCAATTTTCAGGATGTATTTATTAGTATATAAGCTTACAATCAACATAGTACGCTTACAAGTAGTACAGATGGAATTATATGAAATTGACAAGCATTTAGTGTATGATTTTACAAAAATACAAAAACGTTATGAAAGTGATAGAATTTGCCATGCCAACCATTATGCAACTACAAAAGGTATCAACATGAATTTTTCCAGAATTATTCTTTGTATCTAACTGTACATTCAAAATAGTATCAAGGGCTTTTCAAAACAAGGATTTCTATATTTATCTGGACGTCAAATTTTCACTGAGAAAACACTTATCGGGCACATTCATACTGGACTTCCTACACCACCAAGCATCAATTAGAAGAAAGTTGCAAGAAGTAAGTATGAAACTTTCTTACATGGATTATCTTTTGATAAAGTACTTAGCAAACTTAAAGATAATAAACTCACATACACCATCATTCAGTTACTTGTAAATTAAAAAACGACAGACAGATATAGAAAGCGGTTGAATGAGTACTGATGTAACGACTGAATGAAACTTAATCCATGATTTAGCACTTGTAGGAAATCTCCCATCACATAAGCAATCTTTGAGTGGACTAAGCATTTGTATTAATCCGGAGACTGTGGAAAACAATTTAATAATGTGTTTACAGAGGTTGATCAGTCATTGAAGCAATACCACCCATAAAGTCATTTTAAGTTTATGAAAACAGTGGAATAATGTTGGCCCTTAGTTCAAGCTTATGTTACTTTTTTTTAACAAGATAAACAAAGGAATAGTGAATTGACTGTGGTACCAACCATTATCCATCAGGCACTTTGCAGTAGATTCATCGACCATTCCAAACTTTTCCAGTTGTTCAATACCTCTCTGGACATCGTCATGGGTCACCTATTGCATATGTAAAGTTTTTGTTATGTAAAATAAGCTGCATTGTCTGAAATAGCATGTATGATCAAGATTTACAATAATCTAGCACATGATATCGTGTTACCTTTTCCTCAGCCTTCAATCCATAACAATGATCATCTATTTCCTGAAGCAGATAGTCAGTTGAAATTCAACATTTCTTGGTTCCAGATGAATAAATGTATGGTGTGACATATGAAAGTTCACTTATCTCAAAACTAATAAGCAACTTAGCACAAGATCAATTGATAACCATCAGAGTATGCTCATATTCATCTTCTTGATCTACTTATTTTACTATAGATTCCACATCCTGCATAGCAACAAATATCATTGACCACCACTATTTTGATGGCTAAAATACATCACCACAAAGAGCTATATTTAGTATCCTAGGAATAAAGATTTCTTACTAGGTGGTTAGAAAGCACAATTAGTAAATATTCATCATATACAAGGCATCCACTGCTTGATTCCAAATTGAATAAGTATTCTGCAAATATATTGTACTACAATTTGTAGTTGTACAAGTCAAATTGGTAGATGCTACACCATATTTCTTCTCTTATATGCCTATAGGGGATGGTGGAAGCCTTTAAAACAACTTTTACCCGTTTAATGACTTAGCATGGAGAGTCCAACAACATCCTGTATCCCCTCCAACACGGTTTCCGGAAGTAACGATCATGTGAGACCCAGCTGTTGGAGTATGCACTCTTCAAACACCGTCCCAGTCGAATCTGGCGTTCCACAGGGCTCTGTTCTTGGTCCATCCCTGTTTCTCTACTACATTAACGACATACCTAGTACCATCAAATCTACAGTACGCCTCTTTGCTGATGACACCATAGTATACCTGGCCATCACCTCCGAATCCAACTGTAAAGTACTCCAAGAAGACATATACAAACTTGCAAAATGGGAACAAAAATGGAAAATGGAATTTCACCCCCAGAAATGCCAAGTCTTGACAATCTCCAAGAAGAAACATCCAATCAAGTATGACTACAAACTTAATAACCACTTACTAGAACATACCTAGGATGCACCATCAACTCCGAACTGAACTGGAGGCAACACATCAATTCTATATCAGCTAAGGCAAACAAGACCATCAGTTTCCTGAGAAGAAATCTAAACATCTCATCTACCTCTATAAAACAACAAGCTTACTTCAGCCTAGTCAGACCTTCAGTAGAATATGCAAGCGTAGTGTGGGACCCTCATGAGAAAGGTGACATCCAATGCCTGGAAAAGGTACAACGAAGAGCAGCCCGTTTTGTAAAAAATTGATACCATAACCGGTCAAGCGTTACAGACATGTTGGAGGACCTTAAGTGGAAGTCACTGGAACAACGGCGTAAAGAGACAAGACTAGCTATGATGTTTAAAATCACAAATGACAGTATATGTATCAACAAATCCAAGTACCTCATCCCGCCAACAAGAACCTCAAGACACAGTCCATCTCATGCTTTCCAGATACTTCCATCCAGAACAGAATGCCACAAGCAATCATTTTTCCCGAGAACCATCGGAGACTGGAATCTGCTAGATACCTCCATCGTGTCACTTGGCACAGTTGACGCTTTCAAGACTCAACTTGCCACCTACTTTCCCTAACTCCTAATTTTTCTACTTTTTGAACTCTTCACTGTACATTATTCTCACTTTTTACTTTATATTTCCTTTCTCATTGCGCAACCTAATTGGCAAAAGTCTTCAACCTATTGAAGTTGGCCATATAATGGAAGAAGAATAAGAAGAAGCTTCAAGTGACAGTAACACTAACATACTGCCTAAGACACTGGCCTGCAAGTTATTAGTTAATCGGTCTAGTGGACTGAGTCTGAGACCCACTTTAAATTTCAGATTCAATAGATCATGTACAACAAATAGTTAATAGAAATGCGTAATTGTATATCGTCAAACATTCATCAACTACATACTGTAAAGACTAACCAAAAATAAATAATAACATACCTGAATTGAATTAGCTACGGGTAAAACTTCACAACAAATTCGCGCGGCAATGGTGAAATGTCATTGACGACAAGACGCCGGAAGTAAGTAGCCTTAAGATCGCGTAAAAGCTGCGCGTCACAACATCGTACCGTTGAGCCAATCAAAGTTGGCGATCCGTCTACGATGATCTATGGCTACACTAACATCATCGTCCGCTGTTGATCGAGTTCCCTCCCTGACATCATTGTCCGCTGCATATAGAGTACCCTACGTTGATATTTCAGTCAGCTGTATATATATTTCGCTACACTGACATCATCGTCCGCTTTATGTAGAGTTCACCACACTGACATCATCGTGTGCTGTTTATAGAGTTCACTACGCAGATATCTCAGACATCTGTATATAGAGTACACTACGTTGACATCATCGTCCGCTGTATATTGAGTTCGCTACACTGACATCATAGTGCGCTGTATAAAATGTTCACTACACTGACATCATCGTCCGCTGTATATAGAGTTCACTACATTGACATCTCAGTCAGCTGTATTTGGAGTTCGCTACGCTGATATCATCGTCAGCTGTATATAGAGTTCGCTACGCTGATATCATATTCCGCTCTATTTAGAGTTCACTACATTGACATCTCAGTCAGCTGTATATAAAGTTCGCTACACTAACATCATCGTCCGCTGTTGATCGAGTTCCCTACACTGACATCATTGTCCGCTGCATATAGAGTACCCTACGTTGATATTTCAGTCAGCTGTATATATAGTTCGCTACACTGACATCATCGTCCGCTTTATGTAGAGTTCACCACACTGACATCATCGTGTGCAGTTTATAGAGTTCACTACGCAGATATCTCAGACATCTGTATATAGAGTACACTACGTTGACATCATCGTCCGCTGAATATTGAGTTCGCTACACTGACATCATAGTGCGCTGTATAAAATGTTCACTACACTGACATCATCGTCCGCTGTATATAGAGTTCACTACATTGACATCTCAGTCAGCTGTATATGAAGTTCGCTACGCTGACGTCATCTTCCGCTGTATATAGAGTTTACATTGACATCTCAGTCAGCTGTATAGAGAGTTCGCTAATCTGACATCATCGACCGCTGTATATAGAGTTTACATTGACATCTCAGTCAGCTGTATAGAGAGTTCGCTAATCTGACATCATCTTCCTCTGTATATAGAGTTCACTACATTGACATTTCAGTCAGCTGTATATCGAGTTCGCTACACTAACATCGTCGTCCGCTGTATATAGAGTTTACATTGACATCTCAGTCAGCTGTATATAGAGTTCGCTACACTGATATCATCGTCCGCTGTATACCGAGTTCGCTACAATGACATTTCAGTAAGCTGTATATGAAGTTCGCTACGCTGACATCATAGTCGGCTGTACATAGAGTTCGCTACACTAACATCATCGTCCGCAGTATATAGAGTTCGCTACACAGATATCATCGTCCGCTGTATATAGAGTTCGCTACATTGACATCTCAGTAAGCTGTATATAGAGTTCGCTATATTAAAATCATCGTCAGCTGTACGTAGAGTTCGCTATACTGACATCATCGTCCGCTGAATATAGAGTTAGCTAAATTGACATCTCAGTCCTCTGTATATTAAGTTCGCTACGCTGACATCAATGTCCGCTGTATATAGAGTTCTCTATATTAACATCTCAGACGGCAGTGTATGAAGTTCGCTACGCTGACATCATCGTCCGCTATATATAGAGTTTACATTGACATCTCAGTCAGATGTATAGAGAGTTCGCTAATCTGACATCATCGTCCGCTGTATATAGAGTTCACTACATTGACATTTCAGTCAGTTGTATATAGAGTTCGCTACAATGACATCATCGTCCGCTGTATGTAGAGTTCACCACGCTGACATCATCATGCGCTGTATATAGAGTTCACTACGCAGCATCTCAGTCAGCTGTATATAGAGTACAATACGTTGACATCATCGTCCGCTGTACATAGAGTTCGCTACACTGACATCATCGTGCGCTTTATATAATGTTCACTACAATGACATCATCGTCCGCTTTATATAGAGATCACTACATTGACATCTCAGGCAGCTGTATATGAAGTTCGCTACGCTGACATCATCGTCCGCTGTATATAGAGTTCGCTAAACTGACATCATCGTCCGCTGTATATAGAGTACACAACGTTGACATTTCAGAAAGCTGCATATTAAGTTTGCTACACTAACATCATCGTCCGCTGTATATAGAGTTCACTACATAGACATCTCAGTCAGCTGTATATGGAGTTCGCTACGCTGATATCATCGTCAGCTGTATATAGAGTTCGCTACGCTGATATCATATTCCGCTCTATTTAGAGTTCACTACATTGACATCTCAGTCAGCTGTATATAAAGTTCGCTACACTAACATCATCGTCCGCTGTTGATCGAGTTCCCTACCCTGACATCATTGTCCGCTGCATATAGAGTACCCTACGTTGATATTTCAGTCAGCTGTATATAGAGTTCGCTACAATGACATCATCGTCCGCTGTATATAGAGTTCACTACATTGACATCTCAGTCAGCTGTATATGAAGTTCGCTACGCTGACGTCATCGTCCGCTGTATATAGAGTTTACATTGACATCTCAGTCAGCTGTATAGAGAGTTCGCTAATCTGACATCATCGACCGCTGTATATAGAGTTTACATTGACATCTCAGTCAGCTGTATAGAGAGTTCGCTAATCTGACATCATCTTCCTCTGTATATAGAGTTCACTACATTGACATTTCAGTCAGCTGTATATAGAGTTCGCTACACTAACATCATCGTCCGCTGTATATAGAGTTTACATTGACATCTCAGTCAGCTATATATAGAGTTCACTACACTGATATCATCGTCCGCTGTATACAGAGTTCGCTACATTGACATTTCAGTAAGCTGTATATGAAGTTCGCTACGCTGACATCATAGTCGGCTGTACATAGAGTTCGCTACACTAACATCATCGTCCGCAGTATATAGAGTTCGCTACACAGATATCATCGTCCGCTGTATATAGAGTTCGCTACATTGACATCTCAGTGAGCTGTTATATAGAGTTCGCTATATTAAGATCATCGTCTGCTGTACGTAGAGTTCGCTATACTGACATCATCGTCAGCTGAATATAGAGTTAGCTAAATTGACATCTCAGTCCTCTGTATATAAAGTTCGCTACGCTGACATCAATGTCCGCTGTATATAGAGTTCTCTACATTAACATCTCAGTCGTCAGTATATGAAGTTCGCTACGCTGACAATATCGTCCGCTGTATATAGAGTTTACATTGACATCTCAGTCAGATGTATAGAGAGTTCGCTAATCTGACATCATCGTCCGCTGTATATAGAGTTCACTACATTGACATTTCAGTCAGTTGTATATAGAGTTCGCTACAATGACATCATCGTCCCCTGTATGTAGAGTTCACCACGCTGACATCATCATGCGCTGTATATAGAGTTCACTACGCAGCATCTCAGTCAGCTGTATATAGAGTACAATACGTTGACATCATCGTCCGCTGTACATAGAGTTCGCTACACTGACATCATCGTGCGCTTTATATAATGTTCACTACAATGACATCATCGTCCGCTTTATATAGAGATCACTACATTGACATCTCAGTCAGCTGTATATGAAGTTCGCTACGCTGACATCATCGTCCGCTGTATATAGAGTTCGCTAAACTGACATCATCGTCCGCTGTATATAGAGTACACAACGTTGACATTTCAGAAAGCTGCATATAAAGTTTGCTACACTGACATCATCGTCCGCTGTATATAGAGTTCACTACATAGACATCTCAGTCAGCTGTATATGGAGTTCGCTACGCTGATATCATCGTCAGCTGTATATAGAGTTCGCTACGCTGATATCATATTCCGCTCTATTTAGAGTTCACTACATTGACATCTCAGTCAGCTGTATATAAAGTTCGCTACACTAACATCATCGTCCGCTGTTGATCGAGTTCCCTACCCTGACATCATTGTCCGCTGCATATAGAGTACCCTACGTTGATATTTCAGTCAGCTGTATATATAGTTCGCTACACTGACATCATCGTCCGCTTTATGTAGAGTTCACCACACTGACATCATCGTGTGCAGTTTATAGAGTTCACTACGCAGATATCTCAGACATCTGTATATAGAGTACACTACGTTGACATCATCGTCCGCTGTATATAGAGTTCGCTAGACTGACATCATAGTGCGCTGTATAAAATGTTCACTACACTGACATCATCGTCCGCTGTATATAGAGTTCACTACATTGACATCTCAGTCAGCTGTATATGAAGTTCGCTAATCTGACGTCATCGTCCGCTGTATATAGAGTTTACATTGACATCTCAGTCAGCTGTATAGAGAGTTCGCTAATCTGACATCATCGACCGCTGTATATAGAGTTTACATTGACATCTCAGTCAGCTGTATAGAGAGTTCGCTAGTCTGACATCATCTTCCTCTGTATATAGAGTTCACTACATTGACATTTCAGTCAGCTGTATATAGAGTTCGCTACACTAACATCATCGTCCGCTGTATATAGAGTTTACATTGACATCTCAGTCAGCTATATATAGAGTTCACTACACTGATATCATCGTCCGCTGTATACAGAGTTCGCTACATTGACATTAAGTAAGCTGTATATGAAGTTCGCTACGCTGACATCATAGTCGGCTGTACATAGAGTTCGCTACACTAACATCAGCGTCCGCAGTATATAGAGTTCGCTACACAGATATCATCGTCCGCTGTATATAGAGTTCGCTACATTGACATCTCAGTGAGCTGTATATAGAGTTCGCTATATTAAGATCATCGTCTGCTGTACGTAGAGTTCGCTATACTGACATCATCGTCAGCTGAATATAGAGTTAGCTAAATTGACATCTCAGTCCTCTGTATATTAAGTTCGCTACGCTGACATCAATGTCCGCTGTATATAGAGTTCTCTATATTAACATCTCAGACGGCAGTGTATGAAGTTCGCTACGCTGACATCATCGTCCGCTATATATAGAGTTTACATTGACATCTCAGTCAGATGTATAGAGAGTTCGCTAATCTGACATCATCGTCCGCTGTATATAGAGTTCACTACATTGCCATTTCAGTCAGTTGTATATAGAGTTCGCTACAATGACATCATCGTCCCCTGTATGTAGAGTTCACCACGCTGACATCATCATGCGCTGTATATAGAGTTCACTACGCAGCATCTCAGTCAGCTGTATATAGAGTACAATACGTTGACATCATCGTCCGCTGTACATAGAGTTCGCTACACTGACATCATCGTGCGCTTTATATAATGTTCACTACAATGACATCATCGTCCGCTTTATATAGAGATCACTACATTGACATCTCAGGCAGCTGTATATGAAGTTCGCTACGCTGACATCATCGTCCGCTGTATATAGAGTTCGCTAAACTGACATCATCGTCCGCTGTATATATAGAGTACACAACGTTGACATTTCAGAAAGCTGCATATTAAGTTTGCTACACTAACATCATCGTCCGCTGTATATAGAGTTCACTACATAGACATCTCAGTCAGCTGTATATGGAGTTCGCTACGCTGATATCATCGTCAGCTGTATATAGAGTTCGCTACGCTGATATCATATTCCGCTCTATTTAGAGTTCACTACATTGACATCTCAGTCAGCTGTATATAAAGTTCGCTACACTAACATCATCGTCCGCTGTTGATCGAGTTCCCTACCCTGACATCATTGTCCGCTGCATATAGAGTACCCTACGTTGATATTTCAGTCAGCTGTATATATAGTTCGCTATACTGACATCATCGTCCGCTTTATGTAGAGTTCACCACACTGACATCATCGTGTGCAGTTTATAGAGTTCACTACGCAGATATCTCAGACATCTGTATATAGAGTACACTACGTTGACATCATCGTCCGCTGTATATATAGAGTTCGCTACACTGACATCATAGTGCGCTGTATAAAATGTTCACTACACTGACATCATCGTCCGCTGTATATAGAGTTCACTACATTGACATCTCAGTCAGCTGTATATGAAGTTCGCTACGTTGACGTCATCGTCCGCTGTATATAGAGTTTACATTGACATCTCAGTCAGCTGTATAGAGAGTTCGCTAATCTGACATCATCGACCGCTGTATATAGAGTTTACATTGACATCTCAGTCAGCTGTATAGAGAGTTCGCTAATCTGACATCATCTTCCTCTGTATATAGAGTTCACTACATTGACATTTCAGTCAGCTGTATATAGAGTTCGCCACACTAACATCATCGTCCGCTGTATATAGAGTTCGCTACGCTGATATCATCGTCCGCTGTATATAGAGTACACAACGTTGACATTTCAGAAAGCTGTATATAAAGTTTGCTACACTGACATCATCGTCCGCTGTATATAGAGATCATTACATTGACATCTCAGTCAGCTGTATATAGAGTTCGCTACGCTGACATCATCGTCCGCTGTAAATAGAGTTCGCTACACTAACATCATCGTCCGTTGTATATACAGTTCACTACATTGACATCTCAGTCAGCTGTATATGAAGTTCGCAACGCTGACATCATTGTCCGCTGTATATAGAGTTTACATTGACATTTCAGTCAGCTGTATATAGAGTACACTACGTTGACATCATCGTCTGCTGTATGCAGAGTTCACTTTATTCACATAATTGTCAGCCGTATATTGACTACGCTACACTGACATTATAGTAAGCTGTATATAAAGTTCGCTGAATTGACATCATTGTCAGCTGTATATAGATTTCGCTACACTAACATGATCGTCCGCTGTTGATCGAGTTCCCTACACTGACATCATCGTCCGCTGTACATAGAGTTCGCTACACTGACATCATCGTGCGCTTTATATAATGTTCACTACAATGACATCATCGTCCGCTGTATATAGAGTTCACTACATAGACATCTCAGTCAGCTGTATTTGGAGTTCGCTACGCTGATATCATCGTCAGCTGTATATAGAGTTCGCTACGCTGATATCATATTCCGCTCTATTTAGAGTTCACTACATTGACATCTCAGTCAGCTGTATATAAAGTTCGCTACACTAACATCATCGTCCGCTGTTGATCGAGTTCCCTCCCTGACATCATTGTCCGCTGCATATAGAGTACCCTACGTTGATATTTCAGTCAGCTGTATATATAGTTCGCTACACTGACATCATCGTCCGCTTTATGTAGAGTTCACCACGCTGACATCATCGTGTGCAGTTTATAGAGTTCACTACGCAGATATCTCAGACATCTGTATATAGAGTACACTACGTTGACATCATCGTCCGCTGTATATTGAGTTCGCTACACTGACATCATAGTGCGCTGTATAAAATGTTCACTACACTGACATCATCGTCCGCTGTATATAGAGTTCACTACATTGACATCTCAGCTGTATATGAAGTTCGCTACGCTGACGTCATCGTCCGCTGTATATAGAGTTTACATTGACATCTCAGTCAGCTGTATAGAGAGTTCGCTAATCTGACATCATCGACCGCTGTATATAGAGTTTACATTGACATCTCAGTCAGCTGTATAGAGAGTTCGCTAATCTGACATCATCTTCCTCTGTATATAGAGTTCACTACATTGACATTTCAGTCAGCTGTATATCGAGTTCGCTACACTAACATCGTCGTCCGCTGTATATAGAGTTTACATTGACATCTCAGTCAGCTGTATATAGAGTTCGCTACACTGATATCATCGTCCGCTGTATACCGAGTTCGCTACATTGACATTTCAGTAAGCTGTATATGAAGTTCGCTACGCTGACATCATAGTCGGCTGTACATAGAGTTCGCTACACTAACATCATCGTCCGCAGTATATAGAGTTCGCTACACGGATATCATCGTCCGCTGTATATAGAGTTCGCTACATTGACATCTCAGTAAGCTGTATATAGAGTTCGCTATATTAAAATCATCGTCAGCTGTACGTAGAGTTCGCTATACTGACATCATCGTCCGCTGAACATAGAGTTAGCTAAATTGACATCTCAGTCCTCTGTATATTAAGTTCGCTACGCTGACATCAATGTCCGCTGTATATAGAGTTCTCTATATTAACATCTCAGACGGCAGTGTATGAAGTTCGCTACGCTGACATCATCGTCCGCTATATATAGAGTTTACATTGACATCTCAGTCAGATATATAGAGAGTTCGATAATCTGACATCATCGTCCGCTGTATATAGAGTTCACTACATTGACATTTCAGTCAGTTGTATATAGAGTTCGCTACAATGACATCATCGTCCCCTGTATGTAGAGTTCACCACGCTGACATCATCATGCGCTGTATATAGAGTTCACTACGCAGCATCTCAGTCAGCTGTATATAGAGTACAATACGTTGACATCATCGTCCGCTGTACATAGAGTTCGCTACACTGACATCATCGTGCGCTTTATATAATGTTCACTACAATGACATCATCGTCCGCTTTATATAGAGATCACTACATTGACATCTCAGGCAGCTGTATATGAAGTTCGCTACGCTGACATCATCGTCCGCTGTATATAGAGTTCGCTAAACTGACATCATCGTCCGCTGTATATAGAGTACACAACGTTGACATTTCAGAAAGCTGCATATTAAGTTTGCTACACTAACATCATCGTCCGCTGTATATAGAGTTCACTACATAGACATCTCAGTCAGCTGTATATGGAGTTCGCTACGCTGATATCATCGTCAGCTGTATATAGAGTTCGCTACGCTGATATCATATTCCGCTCTATTTAGAGTTCACTACATTGACATCTCAGTCAGCTGTATATAAAGTTCGCTACACTAACATCATCGTCCGCTGTTGATCGAGTTCCCTACCCTGACATCATTGTCCGCTGCATATAGAGTACCCTACGTTGATATTTCAGTCAGCTGTATATATAGTTCGCTACACTGACATCATCGTCCGCTTTATGTAGAGTTCACCACACTGACATCATCGTGTGCAGTTTATAGAGTTCACTACGCAGATATCTCAGACATCTGTATATAGAGTACACTACGTTGACATCATCGTCCGCTGTATATAGAGTTCGCTAGACTGACATCATAGTGCGCTATATAAAATGTTCACTACACTGACATCATCGTCCGCTGTATATAGAGTTCACTACATTGACATCTCAGTCAGCTGTATATGAAGTTCGCTACGCTGACGTCATCGTCCGCTGTATATAGAGTTTACATTGACATCTCAGTCAGCTGTATAGAGAGTTCGCTAATCTGACATCATCGACCGCTGTATATAGAGTTTACATTGACATCTCAGTCAGCTGTATAGAGAGTTCGCTAATCTGACATCATCTTCCTCTGTATATAGAGTTCACTACATTGACATTTCAGTCAGCTGTATATAGAGTTCGCTACACTAACATCATCGTCCGCTGTATATAGAGTTTACATTGACATCTCAGTCAGCTATATATAGAGTTCACTACACTGATATCATCGTCCGCTGTATACAGAGTTCGCTACATTGACATTTCAGTAAGCTGTATATGAAGTTCGCTACGCTGACATCATAGTCGGCTGTACATAGAGTTCGCTACACTAACATCATCGTCCGCAGTATATAGAGTTCGCTACACAGATATCATCGTCCGCTGTATATAGAGTTCGCTACATTGACATCTCAGTGAGCTGTATATAGAGTTCGCTATATTAAGATCATCGTCTGCTGTACGTAGAGTTCGCTATACTGACATCATCGTCAGCTGAATATAGAGTTAGCTAAATTGACATCTCAGTCCTCTGTATATAAAGTTCGCTACGCTGACATCAATGTCCGCTGTATATAGAGTTCTCTACATTAACATCTCAGTCGTCAGTATATGAAGTTCGCTACGCTGACAATATCGTCCGCTGTATATAGAGTTTACATTGACATCTCAGTCAGATGTATAGAGAGTTCGCTAATCTGACATCATCGTCCGCTGTATATAGAGTTCACTACATTGACATTTCAGTCAGTTGTATATAGAGTTCGCTACAATGACATCATCGTCCGCTGTATGTAGAGTTCACCACGCTGACATCATCATGCGCTGTATATAGAGTTCACTACGCAGCATCTCAGTCAGCTGTATATAGAGTACAATACGTTGACATCATCGTCCGCTGTACATAGAGTTCGCTACACTGACATCATCGTGCGCTTTATATAATGTTCACTACAATGACATCATCGTCCGCTTTATATAGAGATCACTACATTGACATCTCAGTCAGCTGTATATGAAGTTCGCTACGCTGACATCATCGTCCGCTGTATATAGAGTTCGCTAAACTGACATCATCGTCCGCTGTCTATAGAGTACACAACGTTGACATTTCAGAAAGCTGCATATAAAGTTTGCTACACTGACATCATCGTCCGCTGTATATTGAGTTCACTACATAGACATCTCAGTCAGCTGTATATGGAGTTCGCTACTCTGATATCATCGTCAGCTGTATATAGAGTTCGCTACGCTGATATCATATTCCGCTCTATTTAGAGTTCACTACATTGACATCTCAGTCAGCTGTATATAAAGTTCGCTACACTAACATCATCGTCCGCTGTTGATCGAGTTCCCTACCCTGACATCATTGTCCGCTGCATATGGAGTACCCTACGTTGATATTTCAGTCAGCTGTATATATAGTTCGCTACACTGACATCATCGTCCGCTTTATGTAGAGTTTCACCACACTGACATCATCGTGTGCAGTTTATAGAGTTCACTACGCAGATATCTCAGACATCTGTATATAGAGTACACTACGTTGACATCATCGTCCGCTGTATATAGAGTTCGCTAGACTGACATCATAGTGCGCTATATAAAATGTTCACTACACTGACATCATCGTCCGCTGTATATAGAGTTCACTACATTGACATCTCAGTCAGCTGTATATGAAGTTCGCTACGCTGACGTCATCGTCCGCTGTATATAGAGTTTACATTGACATCTCAGTCAGCTGTATAGAGAGTTCGCTAATCTGACATCATCGACCGCTGTATATAGAGTTTACATTGACATCTCAGTCAGCTGTATAGAGAGTTCGCTAATCTGACATCATCTTCCTCTGTATATAGAGTTCACTACATTGACATTTCAGTCAGCTGTATATAGAGTTCGCTACACTAACATCATCGTCCGCTGTATATAGAGTTTACATTGACATCTCAGTCAGCTATATATAGAGTTCACTACACTGATATCATCGTCCGCTGTATACAGAGTTCGCTACATTGACATTTCAGTAAGCTGTATATGAAGTTCGCTACGCTGACATCATAGTCGGCTGTACAGAGAGTTCGCTACACTAACATCATCGTCCGCAGTATATAGAGTTCGCTACACAGATATCATCGTCCGCTGTATATAGAGTTCGCTACATTGACATCTCAGTGAGCTGTATATAGAGTTCGCTATATTAAGATCATCGTCTGCTGTACGTAGAGTTCGCTATACTGACATCATCGTCAGCTGAATATAGAGTTAGCTAAATTGACATCTCAGTCCTCTGTATAAAGTTCGCTACGCTGACATCAATGTCCGCTGTATAAAGAGTTCTCTACATTAACATCTCAGTCGTCAGTATATGAAGTTCGCTACGCTGACAATATCGTCCGCTGTATATAGAGTTTACATTGACATCTCAGTCAGATGTATAGAGAGTTCGCTAATCTGACATCATCGTCCGCTGTATATAGAGTTCACTACATTGACATTTCAGTCAGTTGTATATAGAGTTCGCTACAATGACATCATCGTCCGCTGTATGTAGAGTTCACCACGCTGACATCATCATGCGCTGTATATAGAGTTCACTACGCAGCATCTCAGTCAGCTGTATATAGAGTACAATACGTTGACATCATCGTCCGCTGTACATAGAGTTCGCTACACTGACATCATCGTGCGCTTTATATAATGTTCACTACAATGACATCATCGTCCGCTTTATATAGAGATCACTACATTGACACCTCAGTCAGCTGTATATGAAGTTCGCTACGCTGACATCATCGTCCGCTGTATATAGAGTTCGCTAAACTGACATCATCGTCCGCTGTCTATAGAGTACACAACGTTGACATTTCAGAAAGCTGCATATAAAGTTTGCTACACTGACATCATCGTCCGCTGTATATTGAGTTCACTACATAGACATCTCAGTCAGCTGTATATGGAGTTCGCTACTCTGATATCATCGTCAGCTGTATATAGAGTTCGCTACGCTGATATCATATTCCGCTCTATTTAGAGTTCACTACATTGACATCTCAGTCAGCTGTATATAAAGTTCGCTACACTAACATCATCGTCCGCTGTTGATCGAGTTCCCTACCCTGACATCATTGTCCGCTGCATATAGAGTACCCTACGTTGATATTTCAGTCAGCTGTATATATAGTTCGCTACACTGACATCATCGTCCGCTTTATGTAGAGTTCACCACACTGACATCATCGTGTGCAGTTTATAGAGTTCACTACGCAGATATCTCAGACATCTGTATATAGAGTACACTACGTTGACATCATCGTCCGCTGTATATAGAGTTCGCTACACTGACATCATAGTGCGCTGTATAAAATGTTCACTACACTGACATCATCGTCCGCTGTATATAGAGTTCACTACATTGACATCTCAGTCAGCTGTATAGAGAGTTCGCTAATCTGACATCATCGACCGCTGTATATAGAGTTTACATTGACATCTCAGTCAGCTGTATAGAGAGTTCGCTAATCTGACATCATCTTCCTCTGTATATAGAGTTCACTACATTGACATTTCAGTCAGCTGTATATAGAGTTCGCTACACTAACATCATCGTCCGCTGTATATAGAGTTCGCTACGCTGATATCATATTCCGCTCTATTTAGAGTTCACTACATTGACATTTCAGTCAGCTGTATATAGAGTTCGCTACACTAACATCATCGTCCGCTGTTTATAGAGTTCTCTACACTGACATCATCGTCCGCTGTATATAGAGTACACAACGTTGACATTTCAGAAAGCTGTATATAAAGTTTGCTACACTGACATCATCGTCCGCTGTATATAGAGATCACTACATTGACATCTCAGTCAGCTGTATATAGAGTTCGCTACGCTGACATCATCGTCCGCTGTAAATAGAGTTCGCTACACTAACATCATCGTCCGTTGTATATACAGTTCACTACATTGACATCTCAGTCAGCTGTATATGAAGTTCGCAACGCTGACATCATTGTCCGCTGTATATAGAGTTTACATTGACATTTCAGTCAGCTGTATATAGAGTACACTACGTTGACATCATCGTCTGCTGTATGCAGAGTTCACTTTATTCACATAATTGTCAGCCGTATATTGACTACGCTACACTGACATTATAGTAAGCTGTATATAGAGTTCGCTGAATTGACATCATTGTCAGCTGTATATAGATTTCGCTACACTAACATGATCGTCCGCTGTTGATCGAGTTCCCTACACTGACATCATCGTCCGCTGTATATAGAGTACCCTACGTTGATATTTCAGTCAGCTGTATATATAGTTCGCTGCACTGACATCATCGTCCGCTTTATGTAGAGTTCACCACACTGACATCATCCTGTGCTGTATATAGAGTTCACCACGCAGACATCTCAGTCAGCTGTATATAGATTACACTAGGTTGACATCATCGTCCGCTGTATATAGAGATCGCTACACTGACATCTCAGTCCGCTGTATATATAGTGCGCTACACTAACATCATCGTCCGCTGTTTATCGAGTTCCCTACCCTGACATCATTGTCCGCTGCATATAGAGTACCCTACGTTGATATTTCAGTCAGCTGTATATAGAGTTCGCTACAATGACATCATCGTCCGCTGTATATAGAGTTCACTACATTGACATCTCAGTCAGCTGTATATATAGTGCGCTACACTAACATCATCGTCCGCTGTATATAGAGTTTACATTGACATCTTAGTCAGCTGTATATGGAGTTCGCTACACTGATATCATCGTCCGCTGTATATAGAGTTCGCTACATTGACATCTCAGTAAGCTGTATATAGAGTTCACTACATTGATCATATGAAGTTAGCTACGCTGACATCATCGTGCGCTGTATATAGAGTTCACTACACTGACATCATCGTGCGCTGTATATAGAGTTCACTACATTGACATCTTAGTCAGCTGTATATAAAGTTCGCTACACTAGCATCATCGTCCGCTGTTGATCGAGTTCCCTACACTGACATCATCGTCCGCTGTATATAGAGTACCCTACGTTGATATTTCAGTTAGCTGTATATATAGTTCGCTACACTGACATCATCGTCCGCTTTATGTAGAGTTCACCACACTGACATCATCGTCCGCTATATATAGAGTTTACATTGACATCTCAGTCAGCTGTATAGAGAGTTCGCTAATCTGACATCATCGTCCGCTGTATATAGAGTTCGCTACATTGACATCTCAGTAAGCTGTATATAGATTTCGCTACACTAACATCATCGTCTGCTGTATGTAGAGTTCGCTATACTGACATCATCGTCCGCTGAATATAGAATTCGCTATATTGACATCTCAGTCCGCTTTATATAAAATTCGCTACGCTGACATCATTGTCCTCTGTATATAGAGTTCTCTACATTAACATCTCAGTCGGCTGTACATGAAGTTCGCTACGCTGACATCATAGTCGGCTGTGCATAGAGTTCGCTACACTAACATCATCGTCCGCAGTATATAGAGTTCGCTACGCAGATATTATCGTCCGCTGTATATAGAGTTTACATTGACATCTCAGTCAGATGTATAGAGAGTTCGCTAATCTGACATCATCGTCCGCTGTATATAGAGTTCACTACATTGACATCTCAGTCAGCTGTATATAAAGTTCGCTACACTAACATCATCGTCCGCTGTTGATCGAGTGCCCTACACTGACATCATTCTCCGCTGCATATAGAGTACCCTACATTGACATTTCAGTCAGTTGTATATAGAGTTCGTTACAATGACATCATCGTCCGCTGTATGTAGAGTTCACCACGCCGACATCATCATGCGATGTATATAAAGTTCACTACGCAGCATCTCAGTCAGCTGTATATAGAGTACAATAAGTTGACATCATCGTCCGCTGTACATAGAGTTCGCTACACTGACATCATCGTGCGCTTTATATAATGTTCACTACAATGACATCATCGTCCGCTTTATATAGAGTTCACTACATAAACATCTCAGTCAGCTGTATATAAAGTTCGAAACGCTAACATTATCGTCCGCTGTTTATAGAGTTTGCTACACTGACATCATCGTCAGCTGTATTTCGAGATCACTACATTGACATCTCAGTCAGCTGTATATGGATTTCGCTACGCTGACATCATCGTCCGCTGTAAATAGAGTTCGCTACACTAACATCATCGTCCGTTGTATATAAAGTTCACTACATTGACATCTCAGTCAGCTGTATATGAAGTTCGCAACGCTGACATCATTGTCCGCTGTATATAGAGTTTACATTGACATTTCAGTCAGCTGTATATAGAGTACACTACGTTGACATCATCGTCTGCTGTATGCAGAGTTCACTTTATTCACATAATTGTCAGCCGTATATTGACTACGCTACACTGACATTATAGTCAGCTGTATATAAAGTTCGCTGAATTGACAACATTGTCAGCTGTATATAGAGTTCGCTACACTAACATGATCGTCCGCTGTTGATCGAGTTCCCTACACTGACATCATCGTCCGCTGTATATAGAGTACCCTACGTTGATATTTCAGTCAGCTGTATATATAGTTCGCTACACTGACATCATCGTCCGCTTTATGTAGAGTTCACCACACTGACATCATCGTGTGCTGCATATAGAGTTCACTACGCAGACATTTCAGTCAGCTGTATATACAATACATTAGGTAGACATCATCGTCCGCTGTATATAGAGTTCGCTACACTGACATCATCGTGCGCCGTATAAAATGTTCACTACACTGACACCATCGTCCGCTGTATATAGAGTTCACTACATTGACATCTCAGTCAGCTGTATATGAAGTTCGCTACGCTGACTTCATCGTCCCTGTATTTAGAGTTTACATTGACATCTCAGTCAGCTGTATAGAGAGTTCGCTAATCTGACATCATCGTCCGCTGTATATAGAGTTCACTACATTGACATTTCAGTCAGCTGTATATATAGTGCGCTTCACTAACATCATCGTCCGCTGTATATAGAGTTTACATTGACATCTCAGTCAGCTGTATATGGAGTTCGCTACACTGATATCATCGTCCGCTGTATATAGAGTTCGCTACATTGACATCTCAGTAAGCTGTATATAGAGTTCGCTACATTGATCATATGAAGTTAGCTACGCTGACATCATCGTGCGCTGTATATAGAGTTCACTACACTGACATCATCGTGCGCTGTATATAGAGTTCACTACATTGACATCTTAGTCAGCAGTATATAAAGTTCGCTACACTAGCATCATCGTCCGCTGTTGATCGAGTTCCCTACACTGACATCATCGTCCGCTGTATATAGAGTACCCTAAGTTGACATTTCAGTTAGCTGTATATATAGTTCGCTACACTGACATCATCGTCCGCTTTAGGTAGAGTTCACCACACTGACATCATCGTCCGCTGTATATAGAGTTTACATTGACATCTCAGTCAGCTGTATATAGAGTTCGCTAATCTGACATCATCGTCCGCTGTATATAGAGTTCGCTACATTGACATCTCAGTAAGCTGTATATAGAGTTCGCTACACTAACATCATCGTCTGCTGTATGTACAGTTCGCTATACAGACATCATCGTCCGCTGAATATAGAGTTTCGCTATCTTGACATCTCAGTCCGCTTTATATAA
The DNA here is from genome assembly GCA_034190875.2 of Urechis unicinctus. Taxonomy (NCBI): domain Eukaryota; kingdom Metazoa; phylum Annelida; class Polychaeta; order Xenopneusta; family Urechidae; genus Urechis; species Urechis unicinctus. Next base: position 194,946 of record JAXDRA010001298.1, read on the forward strand.
AGTTCGCTACGCTGACATCATTGTCCTCTGTATATAGAGTTCTCTACATTAACATCTCAGTCGGCTGTACATGATGTTCGCTACGCTGACATCATAGTCGGCTGTACATAGAGTTCGCTACACTAACATCATCGTCCGCAGTATATAGAGTTCGCTACACAGATATTATCGTCCGCTGTATATAGAGTTTACATTGACATCTCAGTCAGATGTATAGAGAGCTCGCTAATCTGACATCATCGTCCGCTCTATATAGAGTTCACTATATTGACATTTCAGTCAGTTGTATATAGAGTTCGTTACAATGACATCATCGTCCGCTGTATGTAGAGTTCACCACGCTGACATCATCATGCGCTGTATATAGAGTTTACTAAGCAGCATCTCAGTCAGCTGTATATAGAGTACAATACGTTGACTTCATCGTCCGCTGTACATAGAGTTCGCTACACTGACATCATCGTGCGCTTTATATAATGTTCACTACAACGACATCATCGTCCGCATTATTTAGAGTTCACTACATTAACATCTCAGTCAGCTGTATATAAAGTTCGAAACGCTAACATAATCGTCCGCTGTTTATAGAGTTCGCTACAATGACATCATCGTCCGCTGTATTTAGAGTACACAACGTTGACATTTCAGAAAGCTGTATATAAAGTTTGCTACACTGACATCATCGTCCGCTGTATATAGAGATCACTACGTTGACATCTCAGTCAGCTGTATATGAAGTTCGCTACGCTGACATTTTCGTCCGCTGGATCTTGAGTTCACTACACTGACTTCTCAGTCAGCTGTATATAAAGTTCGATACACTAACATCATCGTCCGCAGAATATAGAGATCACAATATTGACATCTCAGTCAGCTGTATATGAAGCTCGCTACGCTGACATCATCGTACGCTGTATATAGAGTTTACATTGACATCTCAGTCAGATGTATAGAGAGTTCGCTAATCTGACATCATCGTCCGCTGTATATAGAGTTCGAAACATTGACATCTCAGTCAGCTGTATATGGAGTTCGCTACACTAACATCATCGTCTGCTGTATGAAGAGTTAGCTATACTGACATCATCGTCCGCTGAATATAGAGTTCGCTATATTGACATCTCAGTCCGCTGTATATAAAGTTCGCTACGCTGACATCATTGTCCGCTGAATATAGAGTTCTCTACATTAACGTCTCAGTCAGCTGTATATGAAGTTCGCTACGCTGACATTATCGTCCGCTGTATATAGATTTTACATTGACATCGCAGTCAGCTGTATATAGAGTTCGCTACACTGATACCATCGTCCGCTGTATATAGAGTTCGCTACACTAACATGTTCGTCCGCTGTATATAGAGTTTACATTGACATCTCAGTCAGCTGTATATAGAGTTCGCTACACTGATATCATCGTCCGCTGTATACAGAGTTCGCTACATTGACATTTCAGTAAGCTGTATATGAAGTTCGCTACGCTGACATCATAGTCGGCTGTACATAGAGTTCCCTACACTAACATCATCGTCCGCAGTATATAGAGTTCGCTACACAGATATCATCGTCCGCTGTATATAGAGTTCGCTACATTGACATCTCAGTAAGCTGCATATAGAGTTCGCTATATTAAGATCATCGTCTGTTGTACGTAGAGTTCGCTATACTGACATCATCGTCCGCTGAATATAGAGTTCTCTACATTAACATCTCAGTCGGCAGTATATGAAGTTCGCTACGCTGACATCATCGTCCGCTGTATATAGAGTTTACATTGACATCTCAGTCAGATGTATAGAGAGTTCGCTAATCTGACATCATCGTCCGCTGTATATAGAGTTCACTACATTGACATTTCAGTCAGTTGTATATAGAGATCGCTACAATGACATCATCGTCCGCTGTATGTAGAGTTCACCACGCTGACATCATCATGCGCTGTATATAGTGTTCACTACGCAGCATCTCAGTCAGATGTATATAGAGTACAATACGTTGACATCATCGTCCGCTGTACATAGAGTTCGCTACACTGACATCATCGTGCGCTTTATTTAATGTTCACTACAATGACATCATCGTCCGCTTGATATAGAGTTTACTACATTGACATATCAGTCAGCTGTATATGAAGTTCGCTACGCTGACATCATCGTCCGCTGTATATAGAGTTCGCTACACTGACATCATCGTCCGCTGTATATAGAGTACACAATGTTGACATTTCAGAAAGCTGTATATAAAGTTTGCTACACTGACATCATCGTCCGCTGTATATAGAGTTCACTACATTGACATTTCAGTCAGCTGTATATATAGTGCGCTTCACTAACATCATCGTCCGCTGTATATAGAGTTTACATTGACATCTCAGTCAGCTGTATATGGAGTTCGCTACACTGATATCATCGTCCGCTGTATATAGAGTTCGCTACATTGACATCTCAGTAAGCTGTATATAGAGTTCGCTACATTGATCATATGAAGTTAGCTACGCTGACATCATCGTGCGCTGTATATAGAGTTCACTACACTGACATCATCGTGCGCTGTATATAGAGTTCACTACATTGACATCTTAGTCAGCAGTATATAAAGTTCGCTACACTAGCATCATCGTCCGCTGTTGATCGAGTTCCCTACACTGACATCATCGTCCGCTGTATATAGAGTACCCTAAGTTGACATTTCAGTTAGCTGTATATATAGTTCGCTACACTGACATCATCGTCCGCTTTATGTAGAGTTCACCACACTGACATCATCGTCCGCTGTATATAGAGTTTACATTGACATCTCAGTCAGCTGTATATAGAGTTCGCTAATCTGACATCATCGTCCGCTGTATATAGAGTTCGCTACATTGACATCTCAGTAAGCTGTATATAGAGTTCGCTACACTAACATCATCGTCTGCTGTATGTACAGTTCGCTATACAGACATCATCGTCCGCTGAATATAGAGTTCGCTATCTTGACATCTCAGTCCGCTTTATATAAAGTTCGCTACGCTGACATCATTGTCCTCTGTATATAGAGTTCTCTACATTAACATCTCAGTCGGCTGTACATGATGTTCGCTACGCTGACATCATAGTCGGCTGTACATAGAGTTCGCTACACTAACATCATCGTCCGCAGTATATAGAGTTCGCTACACAGATATTATCGTCCGCTGTATATAGAGTTTACATTGACATCTCAGTCAGATGTATAGAGAGCTCGCTAATCTGACATCATCGTCCGCTCTATATAGAGTTCACTATATTGACATTTCAGTCAGTTGTATATAGAGTTCGTTACAATGACATCATCGTCCGCTGTATGTAGAGTTCACCACGCTGACATCATCATGCGCTGTATATAGAGTTTACTAAGCAGCATCT
>JAXDRA010001299.1:0-2500 GCA_034190875.2 Urechis unicinctus
TTCCCCCCTTTTTTTTTGTTTGGCTTTTAAAACCAACATTTTTGCAACCTTAAAAACCGGGGGCGTGTTTTCCCAGTGGATTAATAATGAACTTAAATTTGGCGATAAAAATTTGCTTTTCCCCTGTTTGTAAAAATTTTTACTTCCCCCCCGATTTTGCTGTTTTTGGGGTGGGTAATTTTAAACAACCAAAATCCCCCCCCAAAATTTTTGAAGAATTTGGATGGTTTTTTTTTGGTTGTTGTTAATTAAAACAATTTTTGGAAATTGGAAAAAACCATATTTTTTTTCCGTTTTTTTTGTTTTTCCCCCCCCCCCAAAAAAAAAGGTTAAGTTTTGGCAAAAAATGTCGTGTAAAAAAAAATTTTTGTTTTAATGTTTTTTTTAACACAAATTCCCTGTTGAAAACCAAAGAATTTGTTTTTGGTTTTCCCCCCAGGGGTTTTGGCTTAAATTTTTCCCAACCCCCATTTTAAAAAAATTTTTAAAAATAGTGGGGGTTTTTAAGTTCTAAAAATGAATTTTTTTTGGTTTTTTTTTTAAAAAAAAATCCCGCCCTTTTTTTTTTAGGAAAATTCCCAAAAATTTTTTAAAACTTTGGGGGGGGTTCCAAACCAAACCCAATTTTCAAAAAACCTCCCATAAATGGCATTTTGGGATTGAAATTAATAAACCTTTCGGAAAAAAAACTTATTTTTTTTTTTTTTTTTTTTTTTTTTTTTTAAAAATTTTTCCCCTTTTTCCCCCTCCCCCCTTTTTTTTAGGGTTCCCCCGTTTTTTTCCCCGAAAAAAATTTTTCCCCCAAAAAACTATAAAAAAAACATTTTAAACCTTAGTTGAACCCCCCAAACAACTGGCGTTTTTTTGGCCCCGTTCCCAATTTTTTTTTAAAAAACAAAAACCCCCCCCAGAACAAAGATTTAACAAAAAATTCCCGGGGGGGCCCCAAAAATTGAACGGGGGGGGTGGGTGTCCCCCCGTTTATTTTTTTTTTTAATGGATTTTTTCAAAACACAATTAACCCCCCCTTAAAATTTTTAAACCCTGAAAAAAACCTTTTTTTTTTTTTTTTGGGGTTTTTTTTTTTTTAATAATTTGGGTAAATTTTTTTTAACCTTTTGCCCAATTTTTTTTTTGGGAAAAATTCCCTTTTTTTTTTTTTTTTCACCCGATTTCAAGATTCCCTTTAAATTTTTTTTTGCCCAAATTTTTTTGGATTAAAAAAAAGAAATTTTGGGTTTTTTAAAAAATACCTCGCAAAAAAAATTTTTTTTTTTTTTAAACGAATTTGTTTTGAAAAATAACCCGGGGGGGGCCCCCTTTTTTTTTTTTTTCCAAAAATTTTTCCCCCAAAGACCCCCCCCAAAAGGGGAAGGAAATTTTGCCCCCCCCAAAAAATTTTTTTTTGTTTTTTTTTTTTAACCCCCAACCAGCCCCCCCCCCCAAAAAAGGCCTTTTTTTTTCCCCCCCCCCCCATTTTTTTTTTTTTTTTTTTTTTTAAAGGTTAAAACACCCCCCCAAAACCCACATTTTTTTTTTTTTCCCCCCCCCCCATTTTCCTTGGAGTTTTAAAAAAAACCCCCCCCAATTGTTAAAGGGGCCCAATGTAAAAATTTTTTTTTGCCCCCCCCAAAATTTTGTTGTTAAAAAAACCTTCCTTTTTTTTTTTTTTTTTTGTTAAAATTTTTTTTTTTAAAAAAAAGGGTAATTTTTTAATTTTTTTTTGGGGTTTTTTTTTTTTTTTTTAGGTGGTTTTTTTTTTTTTTTTTTTTTTTTTTTTTTCCCCCCCCCAAAAATGGGGGAAACCAAAACCCCCAAGAAAAATTTTTTTTTTTTTTTTTTGAAAAAAAAAAAACTGGGTTTTCCCCAAAAGCTTTTTAAAAAAATTAAAATTTTTGGGAATGGTCCCCCCCCACAATTGGGAAAAAAAAAAACCCCAAAGGGGCAAATTTTTAAAAACCTGGGTTTTTTTTTTTTTTCGCCCAAAAAAAAAAAGGTTTTTTTTTTCCAAAAAAAAAAAATTTTTTTTTGTTTTTTCAAAAAACAAAAAAAATCAATTTTTTTTTTTTTCGGACCAACCCCCGCAAAAAACTTTTTTTTTTTTTTTTTTTTGTTTTTTTTTTTTTTTTTTTTTTTTTTTTTTTTATGAAAAAAAAAAATGCCCCCACAAAAAAAAAAATTCGGTTTTTTTTTTTTTTTTTTTTTTTTACAACCTTTTTTTTTTTTTTTTTTTTCCCCTTTTTTTTTTTTTTTTTTTTTTTTTTTTGTTTTTTTTTTTTCGTTTTTAAGAAAAATTGGGTTTTAAAAAAAAAAAATTTTTTCCCCCCCCTTTTTTTTCCCCCCCCCCAACCTTTCCCCCAATCCCCCCCCCTTTTTTTTTTTTTTTAATTTTTTTTTTCCAAATTTTTTTTTTAAAAAAAGGGGGCCGTTAAAAAAAATTTTTTTTGCCCCCCCCCGGGTTTTTTTTTTTTTTTTTTAAAAATCGTAAAAAAATCCATTC
>JAXDRA010001299.1:10000-12758 GCA_034190875.2 Urechis unicinctus
CCCCCTTGGTTTTTTTTTTTTTTTTTTTGTCCTGCAATATAAAAACCGGGGGAAAATGGGGTTTTTAAAATTTTTTTAAAAAAAGTTTTTTTTTTTTTTTTTTTTAAATTTTTTTTTTGTTTTTGGAAATGGTAAAACTTTTTTTTTATTTTTTTTTTTTTGAAAAAAAAATTTTTTTTTTTTGTTCCAAACTTTTTTGGTTTTAATTTTTCCCCCCCCCTTTTAATTTTTCCCCCCCCCCCTTAAACAAAAATGCAATTTTTTTTTTTCAAATAAAAAAATTTGCCCCCAAGTTTTTTTTTTCCCCCCAATGTAACAAGTAAAATTTTTTTTTTTTAAGGAAAAAAAAAAAAAAAAAGCCAAAACCCAAAATTTGGACAATTTTTTGACCGGTGCGGGAAAAAAAAAAAACTTCCCCAAAAAAATTTTTTTTTTTTTTTTTTTGTGTTTGTTGCCTTTTTTTTTTTTAAAATCAAACCCCCCCCCCCCCCCCTGCTTTCCCCCCCCCCCATGGTTTTCCAAAGTTGGGGTTAAGGTGGGGGGTAAAAAATGGGTTTTTTCCCCACCCCCCCCAACCAAAATTTTTTCCCCCCAACATTTGAAAAATTCCAACCTTTTTGAAATTTCAGAACGCCCCCCCCCCCCAATAGTCCCTTAACAAATGGGAAGTTTTTTTTTTTTTTTTTGGAGAAGCCCCCCCCCCCCCTGAGTTTTTTTATCCAAGCTACCCCGTTTTTACAAAAAACCCCCCCAAAAAAAACCCCTTTTGGTTTTTGTTTTTAAAAAAAATAAAAATTTCCCCAAAAAAATCTGCCTTTTGTTTTGTTTTTTTGCTCCCACAACAAATTTCAATTTAACCCCCTTTTGCAATTCCCCCAAAAAATTTTTTTTTTTTTTTTTCTTGAAAAAATAAAAATGCCCCTGGTTGGCACAAAAATGATCCCCAAAAAGCAAACCCGAAAAAAAACAGAAATTCTTTTCCCCAAAAAATTTTTTTTTTTTTTTTGTTTTTAAACCCCTCCCATTGTTTTGAAAAACCCATAGTTTTGAAAAATTTTTTAAAAAAAAATTGGCCCCCAAGTTTTTTTTTTTTGGGAACAGAGAAAAACCAACCCCCCCTTTTTTTTTTTTTGTCAAAATTGCAATTTTAAAAAATTTTTTACGACCGTTTTGCCCTGGGCCTTTGGCACAAAAAAAAATCTTTTTTTTTTGAAAAAAATCAAATAATTTTTTGGATTAAAAACAAAAAACAAAAAAAAAATTCCGCCCCCCTTTTTCCCGCCCAAAAAAACGAACCCGTGGCCCCCCACCCCCCCTTCCCAAAGCCCCCCCCTTGTTTGTCCCCCCCCCCATTTTTTCCTTAATGCCCCCCCGGGGCAAAAATCCCCCTTAAACAAATGTTTTTTTTTGGGTTTGATTGGGAAAAAAAAAGTGGGTTTTTTTAACAATGGCCCCCCCCCGGTTTGCAACTAAGCCCGTTTTTTTTTTTTTTTTTTTCCCCAACCCTTTCCGAAGTACGGCACCCCTACCCCCTTAAAAACGTGCCCACCCATTTTTTGTCAAAAATGCTTCATGTCCTTTGGGTAAAAAAATTTTTGCCATTTGCCTTAGCCAGAACAGAAAGACAACAAAATTTTACTCGCCGTTTTGGTGGCCGTTGGGGTAAAATACTTTAACCCTTTCCCACAACATAAGTAAACGGGTTGGGGTTTTTTTTTTGAAGCCACAAGGAAGTTATATCCCGTGCCCCGACACGAGGGGGCTCGCCCCTAGCACCAGCAAAATTTAATAAATCCCAAAAACCACGATTAATCATGCACAAGCAATGATTAACGTGTTTCCCACCAATCGAATGCGCCCTACACAAAGGCAAGGGAGCCAAAGGGTAAATTTACCACGGGGAATCCCTCGTTTGGGCTCCAAAGGAACATCGCAACAAGGAATTTTTTTTTTCATGTTTTTTTTTGTCCCATTGGTCATTTCCCCGTTTTTAATTCATAAATTTTTTAAAAGTTAAACCCATGCTTTTTAGAAAAAAATGGATTTTTTTGCCCATAAGCAGCTACAAAACCATCCACTTGCAAATTAAGAATGACTTTTTTTCTAACAATCCCCAATTTTGATTTTTTTCCAAGTTGTTCGTAAATATTAAAAAGTTCTGTCAGGTTTAAAGCGTTTTTGGAGAGCCGGAAAAGTTAATTAATGGCTCGAATTTGTGAACCAATGTTTTGCAAATGAGTTTTTGTTTTTTTGTCAACATTTTTTGAAATTTGGTTTTGTTAAAAAAATAAACTAGCAAGAGAGAGAAAAGCCTTTTAGAGAGATTATCGGCCAAAAATGCCCCTTGACGTATAAATCCGGGCAAAAATTTGATGGAGGCCCCTGTTTTTTGGAAAGAGGCAGAAAGAAGACGGTGGTAATTTTTGTTTCCGACCATTGGAAGGCTAGGAAAAACCATTTTGGAGGGAGATAACCGGCCCCCACACAAATGGGGAACTTTTGGCCCGGGGAAAAAAGAAAAGACGCCTAAACATTTTTCCTTTTCGAACATAAAATTATCTAGGGAAAATGACCCTGGAAAAAACCCCTGGTGGGAAATGATTTTTTTGTTTAAGGGCCCTTGGAAATTTAACCTTTTGGAAAACCCGGGGTTTTGGGGGCCCCCTCCGGGCATTTTTTTTTAACGTTCGGTCCGTGGAAGAATTTAAGTATACCTGGGGTTTGTTTTTTATACAGTGGGAAAACTGTCCCCCCCCCC